>PVJH01000563.1:263110-292202 GCA_004026705.1 Nesogale talazaci
CCGACGCCCCCCCCCCACCACTTCAGACACTTTTCCAAAGTAAATTTTTTTAAGGTGGGGAAATACTAAGATAAGCTTAACACAATTAGATGTCCTGGATTTAGGTGTTTTTTAAAGAATGTTTTAAAGTAGCATCTAAAATTTCACTTTTCCTCATCCAGCTCCAAGCTGCATCTGAGAAGAAAGTTTGTTAACCAAGAGCAAAATAGCAATTCCTTTACCAGAAAGGAAAGCGAAAACTTGTGTAATGGAATCCTTTCCCTTATCATGATACATATGAACTTCCATTAAATGAGAGACACAGTGGGAACTGTGTTTTTATCCTCTGCTAGTGAAAAAAAAGTCAATACTTTATAAACAATGGAGCTTACAGCAAAATACCATGTCAACGGATGATTTCACTCAGTGTCACTGCACCAACCTCTTGAAATAAAAGATCTGTAGCTGTCATGCATTTTATAACTATTTCATGGTGATTATGAAATGTCAGAATAAAAATTCAGCCTGGATATTATTTCAAAGCATATGGGAACAGCTTTAGGACAAGGCACACTAGAAATCAAGTTTAGAATGTACTGTTAAGTATCATGGTATATAAGCCTTAACATTAGAAAAGATAGAATTTGACAACATTTTTACCAAATATGGTTGGTTCTTTAGACAAGTTTGAAGATGAGTGTCATCTTCAAATATTTCTAACTATGATCAACTGATTATCATTTCATTTACCAGTTGCTTCAGATCTTTTCCAAGAAATGGCATGACTAGCTCTGGCTGGTTTACAATGCCTGCCAAACAAATAGTTTATTAACCAAGGAAAAATACAATTCTTATTATGTCATTGATTAATAAACTCATCTTTCAAGGGTCAGTCACACATAGAGAGAGAGTCAGTGTATAGATTTTTTCCCTCTCTTTCTCTGTCTCTCTATTTCACAAGCCTTTCTGAAGTTATATATATATATATATATATGAAAATAAATGCAGGAATTCATATAAACATGCATAAGCCATAAACCCAAGTTTGGATTAATTGTGAAACAACCAGTATGTTCTATTGTGGATTCACAGAGAAACTGGCCCGGCAACATTGTCAAATGCCATATCTAGAAGGAAATCTGATCATCAGACAAGGGGGAAACAACAAACCAATCCAAGGAACAAAACAGCCAACATATATATATAGAAAAAAATCTCAGGAAATATTACTCTGTACACACAATGGCATAAATCACATGTTCATATTTACTATTCTGAGCAAGTGCTGACTAAAGTTCCTAACACGCACCATTCTTGGGAAGTCCCTATGTCTAAGAAAAGAATTCCAATAAGCTCGTGGCATCATTACATTAGTTCTTTGCAAAGTGAGAATTAGTACTGGATAAATATTGCTGATTTACTCTAATACAAACATAAAAGGAACAGAAAGAAATACACTTTACTATTCAACTTGGCTTTTCAATTAACTTAGCTCATGATCAATATTTATGTAGGCTGTGTTGAGATATTTCCTACACCTATATTCCCTTTTCATCATTGTTCTAATTGTCTATTTCTGTAATTTGAATTTAGCTTGTATAAAGCCCTTGTTTAAAAACAGCTTATTTAATCATGAAACTCTCCAAGTCATTGGAGGATTACCTAGAAAAGAAGTCACAAACCAGCCAGTTAGCATGTATGAGGGACTTAGCTTTTTTTGGGGGGTGGGGGGGGCATCACTGCCCTCAGGTGGTGGGAGTAGGAGGCCCAGCCTTTGCTCCGTGGAACTGGAATCGAACTTCCATCCCAGTGGGCCGCAGTCCCTCGCACAACCACTATGCCACCGGGGCTCAGCCCACGAGGGACTTTTCTAAGAGCTTTTAAAATTGGGAAATTTTGCACAAATCCATCCGAACTCCTATCTTTTTTCAAATAGAGGTAGAGGCACATCACGCACACTGCCAGGCAAAACCAAGTTGAAACTTAGTAGTGGTTACCTGCTTTAGAAAACATGAGAACTCTCACTTACCGTAGACCCCACCACTCTCTATTGCTCTAGCGTGAACTCCACTTCTTCCTAGCGCTTGTAGACACCACACATCTAACGTTTATACTCTGACTTACTCCACATCCTTTACTTTCTTGATGAGGACAATAAGATTCAGCGCTATGTCCTAATGCCAGTCTCTGGCAGACTTTTGACAAGAACACAGGTACTAAGAAAGCATTCACCCAGGATGCTGCAATAATCTGCCTGGGCTCCAGTCTGCAACCTCCTAGGTCTACAACGTCTTCAACTTACGACTTCTTATGGAATGATGGAGAGCTTCAGCAATCATGCTGTGTTTCACCACTTTTTTTGATGGACAAAGGAAAAGGATAATAATCGTATCTACCTCATGCCCCCAACCCAAAAAATAATAATCGTATCTACCTCTTCCCATAGTCACAAGGAGTCAATGGGTTGGCACAAGTGAAGTGCTCCAGCAGCACTCCCTATCGTTGCCATTGTCTTGACTCCGATACCTGGGTTATTTCCCAAGGCACACAGAAGACATTTTAGATGGTTCACAGGTTTATAAAATTACAGAATTTCCCACCGTATAGTTACCTTTTGTTTTTACCTTTTATTTATGGGGATCTGGTACTGGTTTTCCATTTATAGGAAATACAGCACATTTGTGCTTTGAATTTAATTTAAAATCAAATGTCAACATAGACAAAGCCTATAAGCAAAGAGTTATATAAGGGACATGTGTCTAAGTTGTTTTTGTGTGAAGATGCCAGGAAAATGACTGAAATGTCTACTGTTACCAGTGGTTCTTAAAGGGGGGTTAATGGAACCATTGGGAATCCTCAAGCTAATTTTGGGTGGTCTTCAGAAACGAAGTTAAGATCAGAATCATACTAAGACAGTGCTTGTTCTTTTCACTCGAAGGATCTCACAGGTTTCTTTCTTTCTTTCTTTCTTTCTTTCTTTCTTTTTTTTTTTTTAGGCATCACTGCCCTGGTGGTGGGAGTAGGAGGCCCAGCCCCACTGCTGGAATTGAACCTCCGTCCCAGTGGGCCGCAGTCCCGCGCACAACCACTATGCCACCGGGGCTCAGTCCTCTCACAGGTTTCTAATGGAGTTTTCCACACACCACATGCAGCATGATAGATATGGTAACAGTGTGAATGCAGATGCACATATAAAAATTCAAATCTACCTTCTATTAAGCTGGATGACAGGGTTTACAAAATTGTAAAAAAAAAAAAAAAGAGCTTTGCTCTTTACTACTTTCTTTGTCTTTGAGGATATGATTTAAGTTTTTTTAAAATCTAGATTAGGCTGAGCCCTGGTGGCATAGGGGTTGTGTGTGGGACTGCGGCCCACAGGCTTGGTGGTTCGAATCCAGCAGCAGCTCTCCGGGAGCAAGGCTGGGTTTCCTACTCCCATGAGGGCAATGATGCCCAAAATATACATACATACATACATACATATAGATTACATGAACACAATGGATTTATAATTGCTAATTTTATTTCTACTTTCTAAAATTAACATAAAAAATAGAATTCTTTCATCTATAGTTCGGTGAGTTCTAACCCATGAACCGATTCATGTAACTTCAATCACCATACTCGTTTGAAAAGAGCTATCATCTAAAATAAAATTCCCTCAAAGGTTTTATTCATCCATAGTCATACCCTGCTCTATCTCCAAACTCTGGCAATCCTTGATCCGATCTTTGGTGTTCTGTCTTGTCCAGTTGTCCTATAAGTATAGTCATATAGTATGAAACCTTTCGACAGGGTTCTTTCCCTCAGCATAGTGCTTTTGATATTTCCTATGTGGTTGCGCATCTCAATTCTTTTTCTACTGTAAAGAGTGTTCCATAGGATGAATGTATCAGAAAGCTTATCAATTCATTCATGGAGGGATATCTGGATTGTTTCCAAATTGGACAATTACAAACTGAACTACTATAAAATCCATACACAATGAAAAGACCACTATACATGTAGTTGTGCAGATTTTTGTGTGCACTTCAGTTTATAGAATAAGAAATTAAAAATCAGACTGCTAAACTATTTGGTAAGAATACCTTTCACTTCCTAAGAAACTGCTATTTTCTTTTTGAGAGCAATTATATCCTTCTGCATTCCTACCAGTAACGCGTCAGACTTCCAGTTGTTCTTTATCATCACCAGCACTTGACATGTTCATTATTTACTGCCATTTTAGTATGTATGTTCACGAGGTCCCAGGGAAAGAAACAGACCAGTGCAATATTGGAGACATTGGCAAGGAGGGGGTGAAATGAGAACAGGAAAACATAATATGGCCATCACACCCTCCCTCAGACATCTGGAACTTTAGCAATGGGCTTTGTAGCAGTTGAGATGCGATAAATGTTGGCAACAGAAAACACACTAAGGATGTCAGCTACAAAGATGGATTGCATTTTTAAAAGGGGGGGAAAAACATAAACATGGCCATAGAAATGAGAATTTTCCTAAAGGTGGATATTATACATGAGGGAGAACAGAATTAACTTTTGCAAAGACCAGCCGCAGCTTATACCCTTGCACTGAACCACTCCAGGTAGACATGTGTGCCTCTCATGGGCCAAGGAGCACCAGGGAAAGCACAGGATGCCCCTTCTGTGATGGGTTAGGTTGACTATGCCTTTCAAGCCTCCCTTAGATTTAAGACCTCCATTAGAATGGATTTGATGGCATCGAGTTTGAGTTTGACCCATTTGCTGGTCACACAAGTGGTTAAGAGCTTGCCTGCTAACAAGTTGGCAGTTTGAATTCACCAGACACCTGTAGGCAAAAGATGTGGTGGCCTGCTTACAAAGAGGATACCCTTGGCAACCCTAGGAGGCAGTTTTGCTCTATCCCATACAGTCACTGGGAACCTTGGCAACCTAGTGGATTTAATGTGGGATGTTAACCTCAAGGTCAGTGATTTGAAACTACTAGCCTCTCGGAGAGAGAAAGATGAGGTGTTCTACTCCCATAAAGAATTCCAGTCTCCTGGTATAGCTGGATTTATGTGGTAGAATTGGGGTCATGATAGTGGGTGGGAGGCAGCATAGGAACTAGAGGAAGGTTGCATATTTCATAGCTCCTACCCTGTATCTTAAATCCAGCTAGACCAGGAGATGTACAGTGAAGTTGGAAACATGGGAAACTTAGGATAGATGATCCATCAAGACTAGTAATAGGAGTGGTAATACGAGGAGGGTGGAGGGATGGAGGAATAGAAAGGGAGAACCAATTTCAGGGATCTACACGTAGCCTCCTCTCTGGGACACGGGCAACAAGGAAGTGAATGTTGGGACACATTGTACAGTGTACAGGATGAAAAAAATAATTTGCAAATTACTAAGGGTTCAAGGGGAAGGGGGGGGGAGGAAGGGTAATACAGGGAGCTGATAATGGGGGCCTGGAGGGAGGGAGAATGTTTTGAGAGTGATGATGGCAATGGGTGTGTAAAAGTGGCCTGCATACAACTGATGTTGTTAGGGATTGTGATGGTAGTTGTATGGGCCCCCAATAAAATGATTCATTAAAAAAAAGGGGGGAGGGGAAAGAGGAGTTGTTTTTTTTTTAAAGAAGAGCTTGTACCAAGGGCTCAAGTGGAAACTATTTGGAAATGTATGTGGCAACATGTGTGCAAATGTGCTTGATACAAATGATGTACTGGATGTTGTAGTAGCTGTAAGAGCCCCGCATAAAATTATTTTTAAAAAAAGAACAAAAAATCATAAAAAAAAAAAAAAGAATTCCAGTCTCAGAAAGCCAGAGGAGCAATTCTAGTCTGTCCTGTAGGGCTCTTTGAGTCAGAATGCACTTGATGCCTGTGAGTTTTGTCGGTAGTTTAGAGGATCCCTAGGAGTCAGGCTTATCTCAATAGCAATGGGATGTCTTTGTCCAGCTGCCTTCCCTGTTGCATTTTAGGGTGTGGTATAGTCCAACAAAGTCATGTAAGACAGAATGCACAACTGCTAGCTAATCAATTCTAATTCATAATGACCCTGTATAATTTCCCAAGCTATAACTCTATTGGAGCATATAGCTTTATCTTTCTCTTGAGGAGCTGCTGGTGGGTTTGAACCATCCACCTTCTGAATAGGAATCTAGTGGTTATCTCCTAATGCCCTGTCGCCTCTACTGGGTACTGCAAGGGAAAATTGGGCCTGAGAGTTAGAAACCTCAGTACAAACAGCTTGCTGCTTACTTTGCCCAGGCATTACTCTAAGTACCTACAGACATGATATCATCTCATCTGTATAAACACTTTTCAAAGTAGATGCTCTTAGGATCATTTTCGCACACTTAATTTACTGCCAGGGAGTCAACGTCAACTCACAGCAACCCTAGAGGACCAGCTAAAACACTCCCTGTGATTTTCAAAGACTAGCTCTTTACGGTCTCCTAAGGATCGACTGGTGTTTGGAACTGCGAGCCTTGCCGATTGCAGCCCAACTCATAACCACTTTGCCACGAGGACTACTTAGGACCATTTTAGAGATGAGAAAATCTGAAGGGAAACAAGAAACCAGCTCAGTCACACCATCTTCCTCCTGGAAAATAGAGCTCTTATGTTCCATCCTACTCTTGACCTGGAACAACTGAATCTCTCCTCCCTCTCACTAATACTCTGAGGTAGGTAAAGTTCAAGGCTACTATCACTATGGGTTCGGCAATGAGCTGGTTAACTGCAAGCTCAGAGGTTCAAACCCACCAGCCACCTCTCGAGAAAAAGATGAGATTGTCTGCTCCCGTTAGGACTTTCCAGCTACACAGATATGATACATAGAATTGCTGAGTGGTAACTAACCCTGCAGAAATGGATAAATTTTTGCAACAACAAAAAAAGAATTTTTACCTTTATTATGTTTTTGCTTCCAAAGTAAACAGGCAGAAACTGCCGTTCATACATTAGTCAAAAATGTACAGTTGTCTGAGTGACAAAGAAATGCTCTCAAATCCACACTTGGTTAATTTGACTCCCTTAATGTGATCTGAAATGGATTTGCCACAGAGGCTCATTAGTGTGGCAGCTCATTCCAGTTTCCCAGGCCAGCTCTCTCTCGCCAGGCCTTTGAGTGAAGTTTGTAGTTCAGTGGATTTGGGAAATCCATCCTTTCATGATGAGGAAGATTGCTCTGGGGCATTTATTTAGTGTCATCCTTCAAGATACAGTCGATGGTATTTGCATACAAAACAATTTAAAAATACTAAACAGTGTATGTTCTTAAATGCATTGTTTCATAGACATGTTTCTAAAACGTGTTGGCTGCTGTCTCTTCTCCTGACCAAGGGACACCTCTAAAGAAAGCCCCCGACACTCATCTCGGATTCATTTCCAGTTTCAGTACTTCCCTAAAACTCATTCACATGGAGAGAAAGTGTCCAATAGTTTTCCTCTCTAAGCATTATGGAAAACACGCCCTTAAGTCAATAGTGCCTCTGGCAACACGAATAGGATGTTAACATCACATTCTCTTTTCTAACTACTTTTTTCAGGACACCATAACGAAAATTAGATTAGCACCCAAATATTTAGCTCTAGCCATGAAAACAGAAGTAAAAGAAGATAAATGGGCCCAATGCCAATGTTAGAACTCAGCTGACCTACCTGTAAGAATGTTCTATAGAAACAAGCAAAAGCCAGACCCAACCCAATTGTTTTATTTTACGGAATGGGTCCAAAGAACTATTGCTACATTTTCTAGACTATTTTTGAATTACCTTCTATACAGGTATGCGGTTTTGTGTGACCTGTATTCCAGAAAGACCCTAAAAAGAAAGATAAGGCACTTTCTTCTGGTTGGGATTTGAAAATCAAAGAGGAAGCCCTTGGAATACTGAAATTTTAGTGGTCTGGAATCCTGATATACCACTACCATTCACTATAAGAACAGTCTTCGCAGAGAATTACGGAAAGCTTATGCCTATTTAGAAGACTTTCATGTACAAACCAAGTAAATCATCCTGTTTTGTGTAGCTGCCACTTAAACATAAACATGAGTTAGACATGCTCCCTCTTGTTAAACTTTTTTTGCTCATGTAACAGTTCATATTATTTTCTTCACGTTTAATGGCAGCAGAGTACTATGAGACCTACAGTTTCATTTAATAATGTAATTATCTTATACTGAATTACTTGAAGGGACTTTGCAGTTTTAAGTTCTAGTCTCCCCCACCCTCCACACACTATTGATATGCTCTCCCATGGTAAATGATTCCGATTTCAATCAAAAGACCTGAACTTAGTTTGGAAAAAAAAATTGAATGGTTTTGGATAAGCTGGTTTAACACAAGAGCCCATTTGTTTTTTTTTTGTTTGTTTGTTTGTTTTTTTATTTTTATTTATTTTATTTATTTATTTTACAAGAGCCCAATTGTAACCACAGTTGGTGATCTTTCTGCTCGGGTTTAATGACAGTGGTGTGGAGGCCAACACAGCGGACAGACTTCAGCAAGGGCAACCACTGATTGAACTTGATGCCAACTCGTTTGCCACCTCAGGGAGATGGTACACGCCTGCCAATAAAGCCCGAGTTTCTTCAAAGGAAGCTCTCTGAAGGCAGGACTGCACTTCCTGAGCCTTTGTCCATCCATCACAAAACTTTGTGTGCAACCAGGTAGAACTTACAGAACGAATGAACAAAGGGTTGTACGCGTGCACACTGCTGGTGCTCTGACCAACATGAGCTGTTGGAGAAGAGAATCCAGAAGGATCTAACTCAGTCCCCATAACAGAGGCTTCACCACCTGAGCGTTAACCAGTGCTACTGTCAAAGGGGGATTTTGTTCTCGCTTCCCTCCAGCTCAATTCAATCTGATCCAATCAGTCTGCATGGGCTAGTTTCTCTGTGTCAGGCCCTGGGCCGAGGAGCAGTCATGAAGAGTTCAGGGTAAATAAGACACCGACACTGTCCTTCAGTAACACAGTGTCGTGGCTTCTGGGTTCCTCGCTTGGGGAGTGAAGGTTGTTCTCCTTCATCAGAAGAGAGGTCATTGCCTCTTATACCCTCAATATTTTGAGTGTGACCTAGAAGTCATGCTAGCCACTTACTGAGAATAGGTGAAGAATGAGCCCCTACCTCATTGGATGTCAGTGTGGTGGGAGAGAGTTACAGTCTTCAAGAAGCCTTTCATTAAATGTGTTTATGATCTACTGGACTGACTCACTCACTGCCAGAGACAATGCAACCTATAGTCGCTCTGTAGGTCAACATAAAACTGCACCTTTGCCAGATTCTGAGACTATAACACTTCAGGGAAGTAGAAAGTCTGTCTCGCTCCCACAGAGCCTCGTGGTTTCGAACTGCTGAACTTGAGATGCAGCCCAACACATAACCATGACTGATTTCATCCAGTCCATTCATGTTTATGGAGCGCCAAGTGTGAGCCAGGCGCTGTGCTGGAGTCAAAGTCAGGAGCAAGACAGGTGCTCCACCCTCTGAAAGCCTGCAGCCCTGTGTGTGTGAGAGGAAGGGGATGGGGGAAGGAACAGATAATAAACAAAATCTGCAACTAAAGAAAACAGAAAGGCAACATTGGGAGGCAAGGGACAAGTATGAGGATGACTGCAATGCCTTTGGTCAGGAAAGGACCCAAGGATAATGAGGCGGCAAGGGGAAGAGGTTGCAGAAGGACACAGGACCATTCTGGCAGAAGTTACCCACCCTCAGAGCCAAGATACAAACAGTAGAGAAGAAGAGTTTTGAACATTTAAAGAGAAAGCATACACACTTGCTCCCAATTTGAATCCAGACCCCTCTTCTTCAAGCGACCAATTAGCTTAAGGATGGTAGCCAGGCCATAAGTCCCTTTTTACTATCAACAAGTGATCGAATCTGTTTCGTTCCGCTTTTCCCCCTAAGAAGGAGTCCCGGGGTAATGTGCAAACAGTTCATGTGCTCGCTTACTAAGTGAAACCCTGGAGCCCACCAGAAGTACTTGGGAAGAAAGACCTGGTGGTCACTTCTGGAAACACAGCCATTAAAAGCCCAATGAAACATTGTTCTGTGGTGAGGTGTGTGGGACCGCTATGAGACAACAGAGATGGAATAGCAACTTTTGTGTGTGTGACTGTGTTTCATTCCCAGGCAAGCACACATACACCGGACTCTACTGAAAACCAAACTATGTACATCCTCAAAGGGAAGTGGATGAAAGGTCAGTTTCCTACAGAACGACTCGTTTCTACGTGGTGTAGAAGGTGCAAGTCTGGCTGCTCTCTTGCCATGTGCACAAGGCTGACATACGCCTGGGCAGTGCTCACTTTCAGTGCGTACATTCACTGAGAATACAACCCATCTAGATATTCAGTCTCCTGGGGGCTTCTCCATGTCCGCAGATGCCAACTTGATTTTTTTTCAAAAAACCCACCTCAACAACTGAGGCTGACACATACTTCTCAAAGGGCTTCAAAAAAATTCATGGGAAGATTCCCATTATCTTTCAATTTGATTTTTCCATATGTTTGTCAAAATACCCTCATATTTTCTAACTTTAATTTGATCAGCTATAGGACTCCTCCTTCTCCTTGTTTCTGCAGTCTCATCATTATCAAGACACAACACCTTCTCCAGCAAATCTCTCCAAATTCACCAATTAAAACTTCAGATTTTTTTTTAAAAAACCCAATATGTTTTACTGACATGCTGTAGGACTAACAAAGCTTCCACATTTTTTTAAATTAATCATTTTATTGAGTGGCTCTTGCAAGTCTTATGACAATCCATCATCCAGTTGTGTTAAGCACACTTGTACATACATTGCCATCAATATTTCCAAAACATTTTCTTTCTACTTGAGCCCTTAAATCTTCCACTCACGTCTACACTGCATGTGTCTCCTTTAGTGCCCAAAGGAGAAGAGTGGTGTTTGGGGAAGAACTACCCAAGGAGAATATATAATAACAAGAAAAGAGAAAACAACAAAATGAGTGATCAGAAACACTTTCTACCCTCATGAGATAAACCGCCCACTATGGGGATTGGTCCTGTTCCTGATTGTAGTTGACAACCCTGGAGTGCAGGCTGGACCTAGCGCCCCCACTTCCAGCTAGCAGAGTTAGGTAGAAATGATGGGATGTCACTTCTGAGATTAGGTTGCAAAAAGACTGTGGCTTCTCTCTCACTTACATGCTTGAAGGAAGTCTCCTACCTTGTTGGGAGCTGTCCCATGGAGAGGCCCACATGCAAAGAACTGAGGGAGGCATGGACCACCAGTCAGGAAGGACCCAAAACCCTCTATCAATTAGGGAGATGCAGAGGCCTACACAGCCACCTGAGGAAGCCTGCAAGCAGATCCTTCCTCTGCTGAGTTTCCAGATGGCTACAACCCCAGCTGATCCCTCTATTGCACCTTTGAGAGACCCTGAGCAGAGAGGTGGTGGTACCCTGGTGGGTCGAGCCTGGAATTCCTACCCACTGTGTGATAATTGTGTGTGTGTTTTAAGCTACTAGATTGGGGGTGATTTATTAGACAATAGATAATAAATACACCAAGCTTAAACATGGGACACATTTGCATTTTTTGTATGACAAGGAAACAAAGTCTGTGATACAGCCTGCTAACTACTAGTTTCAACTGTGCCTGGAAATTAGATTAATTTCTGCTAAGAGCTTGACAAGTCAACAGAAAAAAAAGGCCTCTGGCAATTGCCAAAATCCTGAAAGCACTGCCTAGAAAAGGCTTTTTCTTCTTTGAGCGCCCAGAGAAATTTCCAAGTATACTACTTAACCATGTAATTACTGCATGCACCTTTCTGGATGGGAAGGGAAGGGTAGAGTATGACTTTACCAAGTCAGTTTGTCTTTCCTGTGCTTAATCTTTTCGCCTAGAATTATAAACAATGGGGGGGGCATGATTGTTATCCCTCCTTTTATCACCCCCGTAGCACCCTGCATGAAGTCCTCACTAATAATACACATTTGTTGAATGAGGTGAAAGGGGGTTGCAGTTAAAAGATCTAAATTTAAAAATAGAAACATTATGCGTTTCAAGAGCAATATTATATTATACCCTTTAAATATATGCCCTGTTGTCTAAGCAACCAAGATGAGCCATTAGGAGGCCCAAGTCGGTTATTAACTGACTCAGCAGTTCTTGCTGCCCTTAGCTTCCAGAAAAGAATCTCAAGATTCAAATCGTTCCTCTTTCTCCCATCTTTTCAGGATTCATCTCTCAGCTGACCATTGCAAACCTCACAGCCTGGACGCATGATTTGGCTAGTCATACAGGCCCACACCCTCTAACCTTCAGCCCAGAGAGGCACAACTCCTCTTTGCTTAAAAAGGGAAGGGAGAAAAAAAGACAATGGCAGAAAAGAGCTTTTAAGATTAAGGGGAAGAAAATTAAGGGAACAGAGATATGTCCACATTTCTCCATGCTGAAAAAGTTTTCCCTTAAGGCACTAAAGGGCCATTTGAGGAATTCTAGGGATAGTAGTGCTTTGAATACCTGCTGGGCTATCAAATCACTGATCCAGTAGCACCAATTATATAGAATGCGTACAAGGACCTATACTATAAAGGCAAAAAACATCAACCAAGCCCTTTGATGTTTTTTCTTACTTTTATTGGGGGCTCCTACATCTCCTATCACAATCCATATACATTTATTCAGTGTGTCAAGTGCATTTGCACATATGCCGCCAAAATCCTTTTCAAAGCACTTTCTTTCTGCTTGAGCCCCTGATATCAGCTCCCCATTTCTTCCCTCTTCCTTTCTAGCCCACTATCCCTTACAAACTCTTAATAAGTTATAGATTATTATTTTCATATCTTACATCATCCTCTGATGCCCCTCACCCACTTGTCTGTTGTTGCAGTGGGAGGAGGTTATAAGTTGATGTTTGTGATGGACTCTCCCCTTCTCCCCCCACCCTCCCTTAATCCTCCTGGAATCTCTACTTTCATTGTTGGCCCTGATGGGTTTATCTACCTTGGATTCCCTATGTTGCATGCTCTTATCTGTAGCAGTGTGCATGCTCTGGTCCAATCTGATTTGTAAGATAGAATTGAGGTCATGATAGTGGAAGGAAAGAAGCACCAAAGAACTAAAGGAAAGTTGTGTTTCATTGGTGCTATACTGCACCTTGACTGGCATCTCTTCCCTGTGATCACACTCTGAAGGGATGTTCAATTGTCTACAGATGGGCATTGGGTCTCCACTTTATATTCACCCCACCCCACCTATTCACCTTAGGTATGATTTTGTTCTGGGTCTTAGAAGCCTGACACCTGATCCCATTGACACCCCGTGATTGCAAAGGCTGGTGTGTTTCTTTCATGTGGGCTTTGTTGTTTCTCAGCTAGATGACCACTTGTTTCTCTTCAAGCTTTTAAGAACCCCAGATGCTATATTTTTTGATAGCCCAGCACTGTCAGCTTTCCTCACCACATTTTCTTCTGTACCCATTTTGTCTTCAGTGATTGTGTAGGCATCACAGAAGGCCAGACTATTGGAACAAAGTGTTCTTGTGTTGAAGGAGTACTTGAGTTGAGGCTCAATGTCCATCTGCAACCTTAATTCGTAACATACAGATATGCTTACATAGTTCTAAACCCCTCTCATATTATATATATGTATATATATATATAGCCACTATATGTAGCCATTATAAATGTCCTTTGTCTCTGGATTCTTTCTTCTATTTTCTTTTACTTTCCTCTTGTTCCACCATCATGTTTGGTCTTCATTTGAGTTTAGTAATTCCACGCTGCTACCTTGCCCTTGATTAAGTCCCACTAGGCATCCTATGCCCTTCTTTCCATTGATTTTAGTTCACTGCTTGTTGATAATTTTAGAAGACTCTGCCATTTATGTGATGTATACAATTTACTTTAGAAATGTATTTTCAGTCTTTTTACTGGAACCTTGATCTTTTTGCTTGCCTACATAGTTGGGAATGTACATTCCAGAATCCATTGCATATTCAGTCCCCCACTTGCTGCCTTCAAGTGAATCCCGACTCATAGTGAGTGTGTGGGACAGAGCTGACCTACCCATGCAGTGTTTCCAAGGCCCTAATTGTAGACTACCCCATCTTTCGCCCATGGATCAGTTGGTAGGCTAGAACAGCCAATCTTTGGGTTAGCAGTCAATTGCTTTAACCACTGTGTCACCAAAGCTTCTTCATTCATCCCTGGGAACTCAAAATACAATTGGATTTTTATGGAGCATATTAACAAGAGGCAAAATGAAAAGGACTGTTTCATTTCAGAAATACAGACTTCAAGCGTGTTGTCTTGAAAACCAATGTCCACTAGATTCAGGCATAATTTGGTCAAAAGAATGAATATTAGAGCAGGGTTTTCATTTGAATGCTAGCAATTTGGTGTACCGTGGGATTCACCCAAAGCAGGAATTAATGACCTGGCCCAGCATCTCTATTTTGAAGATAATTCTTCTAAGAGCCTCCACTCATTCTGGCCAGAATTCTCCCCCCATTTATATCCTTTTGCTGATGGCTTTTAAAAGACCCTGACATTATATCTTAAAGGAGTGGATTTGGAATTCAACCCTCCTAGCATCACTATCACTACCACAACCTGAGCAGCACTGAAAAAAGAAGAGGGAAGGGGATAAAATAAATTTTCATGTTAGGGATGATTGGAAGTTTAAGAAGTAGGCAATATTAAACAAAATAATAATGTAGGAAGGCCTGTGTGGCAATCATGTGTTTATGTAAATTTCATGATTGAGATGTAGGGGTGGAGTCTAGTCTGTTAATCTGGAGATAGACATTGAGTAGCCAGTGAGGCCTCAGTGTGGGCATGGCTCTCTGAGACTTCTGGGAAATCTCACAATATTTTGCTTGTGGAGATGAGAAGCTATCTCCCAGTTGTTGAGAGTTCATCTCAGAGTCGATGAATCACAGACAAGATAAGATGGCAGCGTCTGAGGAGCTGAAGGAGCCAGAGGAGAAGCCACACAGCCTTATCCTGATGGAACCAGATCTCCGAAGCTGGCGATGTCATGTGGAGAGCCCTGCCAACACTGAGTTGCCTCTACCACCACTGGATGCTGTTGATGGACCCTGAGGCTTGGAAGTGAGGAGTCATGGGAGACCCCTGCCAGTGCCGGGATTCTGCACTCACTGGTCCGTGACTTTGTGAGTCAGAAGGAGACATTATAAACTGGTAACAGACATATGGGCAAATATTGGACTTATGACTTTGAACTGGACTGGGTTGGGATGCTTTCTCAATGTCCTGTTCCTTTTGTGTATAAACTGTACCCAAAATCCACATATGTGTCCATGCATTTGCTTCTCTAGTCTACCCGGACTGACACAGCATGTGTGTTAGAATCTCCTCAAATTCTATGTTGAGCACATTCAGAAGATCAATGCCAGTTATGCTCATGAAAGGTGTGGACCTGGGAAGCACCAGACTTGATTGATCTGAACGGGACATCTGGAGCACAAGTTTTGCCACCAGACTCCCCCATCCTCCTATCTCATTTTATTTTACTTTGGGGGGGGGGTGTGGAAGAAATTCTGTTCTAAGTCCTTTAGACCCAAAGACAACAGAACAGAATAAGTTTGAGAGAATGCTCCCTCCACAGTGACAGGTCAGCTCAAACCTGCATCAAGGTCTTTGAGCCTAAACATAGTCTCTTGGGTCTGATAAAGAATGAGGAAGTTAAACTCTATACATATTAGTAGTTTTCTTTCTTTTTAAAAATTTTTTTTAAATTAAAAAAAAAAATTGGGGGGGGGGCATCACTGCTCTCTGGCGGTGGGAGTAGGAGGCCCAGCCCTACTACTGGAATTGAACCTCCATCTCAGTGGGCCGCAGTCCCGCGCACAACCACTGCGCCACTGGGGCTCAGCCCTTAAATTTTATTTTTTATAGTTTTCTTAGTTGTTCTTCACACAGTATTGGTAGTCCAATGACTAAACCAATAAGTTACTTATTAAGAAGCTACTAAATGTCTAGCGTCATGACAGGCTTCCATGGAGCAATTAAGTTAGGATCAGATCACTGACAAAGAAGGAGGGGACAGTAACTCACAACTGCCAAATGTCGAGGAGGAGCATGGTTTGGTGTTTTAGATTTCTCGATGGATGGTCACCCCCTCTGAAAGATCAAGCCATTTCCCAGATAAGAAAACTGAGACCCCGAGAGATTAAATAAATGGCCTGAGATGACACACAGCTTTTAACTAGCAAAATAAATATTTAACTTTGTTCTACTAGGATTTAAGAAGAAAAGTTTATGTTATCACTAGAAAGAAAAAACACACAGGAAAGTAATAATCAACAGGTACATCTGCTTTAAAATTTCCAATGGCATCGCCATTCACTGCCTTTAGATTTGTCTAACTTTGTAAGTTGGAATGTTAAGATTTCCTGTGGTCTAGTCTTAGAACTACCTTATTTCCTATAAGACACCTGCTTTCTTACTAAAACAATATTATATCTATTATGTATACTTCCAGCCTTCCTACTTGGCCTATGGCTTATCTTCTGCCTAGAATTCCTCCATTACATCTATCCCTCATATAGCTCCACCCATGAATTGCTCAGTGATTTTCCAGTGGAGGGTCTAGAGCTCCCCTTCTACAGGACACCCTCCAGGACAGATACTGGTCACTGTCTCAATCACACATTTGTCTGCCCCCATATCCACCCTTTCCCAGGACTACAGATGGGCCCATGGCAGGGCCACTTGGCCTTCCCCATCCATCTGCCTCTCTGGATTCTGGAACCCTGCTCATGGACCATCATGAAGCTACGCCTATCCCTTCTTGGCTTTCTTTTCATGGCCACCTAGTTCCTTTTGCTTTAATTACAGAAAAAGGATCAAGGGGGAGAAAGCAAGTGCTGAAGTCTGTAATAGTCCAAAGAGATTGCAAGGAGGCAATGATTGGGCAGAGAGTTCTTTTGTTTGACCTATAATATATTTTCTAAAACTATAAATGGCCTGCCAATGAAAAAAGTCACACACAAATCTGCATCCCTGGATTCTCTAAAAACCAGAAAGATCTGACAATATCAGATGATGTTCCAACAGTGATGATCCCTGTGGAGCAGCACTGTAGACAGAGATATGCTTCAAATGGGCCTTGTGTGCCTCTGTACTCCCAAACATCACTGTTTCTAGGCTTAGCTTAACTAAGTCACTCATCTGAGTTACTGCCTAGCTCGTCCAATGGTCATCGAAACATGTGCTTCTGTTCTAAGGCATCTTCTCTACTAGATAGTTAGTAGAAGTCTTCCTAGAGGTGGTTGCTTTTTCAGAAGAACCTTGAAAGATGACATAATAGCTGTCTTCCTAGAGTAAAGGCCCAGATAGATGCATTGTCTTTTGGTTACCTCCTCATCTCCTGATACCCCTTTTGTATCCCTGCTTACAAAGAGGAAAACATGCATTTCTGCTGTGGGGATGTTGTGACTGTCTCCCCATCTTGCCTACAAACCATTTCCCAATCATTATCCCAGAATCTCTCTAGATCTCAGATCCAATAGTTCATTCAAAATGCCTCTCCAGACATTTCTAACTATATCAGGCACCTCTTCCACAGGTCTCTGAACTGTCCCTTCATCCTTCTGATCACACACAAAAATCACCACTAGATTCACATTAGCTTTTTTTTTTTTGGCATCACTGGCATCACTCCACTGTGGTGGAGTAGGAGGCCCAGCCCCACTGCTGGAATTGAACTTCCGTCCCAGAGGGCCGCAGCCCTGCGCACAACCACTACGCCACCGGGGCTCAGCCCTCACACTAGCTTCTTTAATCACGTATGTACTCACCCCCGCCTCCCACACACATACAAGAGCCAACTCCAAGAAGGCAGCCTGCTTGGTTTCTCACCTCCATCTCTCCAGGGTCTGCTCACAGAGGCCCTGACAAATGCGCAAGACAAGACTTTTCTGGCTCTTAGTTCTTGTATTTGCTAAGTAAAAGTGGCTAGTCTCATTCTTAGATCTCTTCAATCTTATATATTATGTCTATTAAATGTCTATGGCAAAGTAAATGAGTCTTTTCCTTAGATAACTGTAGAAAGGTCTTCTTGATCATCATTTTTATCAACAATACCCAGGGACTGACAGTGCCTACACAAATGGCAGGCAAAATCAGGAAAGTCAATGTCCTCTGTGGATCGACCCATCAAGAGGAAGGTCCCCAGACTGATTGCCAGCAGTTTTCTCTGTGTCTGACCCTCACCGAGGGCCAGTGACTGTCATGCCACATACACATTTCCAAACTGGAGTTTGCCTAAATTGGGTAGACACAGAAGAAAAACAATAAAATCTGGGTCCACCATTTAGGAAAGTCTGAGGACAAATTAATGACATTTTTCTGTTGGTATAATGTCGGGTTTACTTGGCTTCCTTCGTGGCTCCCCCCCCCCCCCAAAATGGAATCTGATCTGAGCTCAAATCAGATGATGCTTACAGATGTTTGGACCAAAAGGAAAATAGAATTCTTTCAGAATGGTTTCTGTCTCCATGTGCCTTGGAGAGCTTGCCACAGGTCTACTGATGAGGAACTGGTAAGGTTTCCCTGATAGAGGCTTGAAAAAACTTGCATATGTACATGAGAGCAAGTGTGTGGATGTATGTAGTATGTGTACACATACCCACATCGTACAATGGTTAAGTGCTCATTTGCCAGCCGAAAGATCAGCTGTTTGAACCCATCCAGTTCACAGAATAATGACTTCAGGATCTACTCCTATAAAGCATACGGCCTAGAAAACCCTCTGGGCTAGGTTTAGTCTGTCAAAGTTGGTCCCATCACCCCAACAACAAATAAATGTGTGTTTTTTTTGTTTTTTTTTTGGTTTTTGTGGGCATCACTGCCTCTGGTGGTCGTGGGCGCTATCCAGCTGCCACTGGATTTGAAAAATGTGTGTATTTATACATATGACTAGAAAGGTAAGTGTGAGTAATTTAAACTTGCTGATTTCATGTATTTTCCTCAAAAGGAATGTGCTGAAAGATAGCTATTTTACAAACACATACATGCACATATGTATAAATATATGAGGATAAGCTAAAAAGTCTTATTTCTGGAGTTCTGGTCATACATATATAGGTTTATTCCAAGCAAGATACATTTAAACATGTCACTGCAATCAGTGGGTAGCTGCAGACAAGTTCTCTCAGTAATGTACTTATTTTAGTCTCCTTAAAAGAAACACACCAAACTCACTGTCTCGAGCCATTGCTGATTCAGTGAGAACAGCCCCCTATGGTTTCTCACGGCTGTAACTCTTTCTGGGAGGAGAAGACCTTATCTTTCTCCTTAGGGCATCCTTAAAAAACAGATCCAAGCAAGACAGTTATGAGGGGATCTGCTGGGCCACTTTCATGCAAAAAGAGGTTAGCTCAAAAAGTTATGGTGATTGGTTTTGAATATTCTGAGGGGATACTCTTTTTTTTCTAAGTAATTTTATTGGGTGATCCTACAACTCTTATCCCAATCCATCCATCCATTGTGTCAAGTACGCTTGTTGCCATCATCATTCACAAAACAGTTTCTTTCTACTTGTGCCCTTGTTATCAGTTCTTCATTTTCCCCATCCCTCCCCACCCCTCCCTCATGAATCCTTTATAATTTAGAAATTATTACTAGTTTTTTCTGTCTTACCCTGTCTAATATCTCCCTTAACCCACTTATATGCTGTCTGTCCCCCAGGGAAGGGGTTATATATAGATTCCTGTGACCAGTTTCCCCTTTCTCACCCACCTTCCCCTTCCCCTCCTGGTATCCTACTCTCATTATTGGTACTGAGGGGTTCATCTGTCTTGGATTCCATGTTTTTCCAGCTCTTCTTTGTACCAGTGTACCTCCTTAGGTCTAGCTGGATTTGTAAGATAGAATTGGGATCATGATAGTGTGGGGGGAAGGAAGCATTAAAGAACTAGAGGAAAGTTGCATGTTTCATTGTTGCTATACTGTACCTTGACTGGTTCACCTCCTTCCTATGACCCTTTTGCAAGGGGATGTCCAGTTGCCTACACATGGGCTTTTGATCTCCACTCCACACTTCCCCTTTCACAATGCTATGAATTTTTGTTCTTTGATGACTGATCCCTGATCCCTTCGATATCTTGTGATCATACAGGCTAGTGTGCTTCTTCCAGGTATGTTTTGTTACTTCTAAGCTAGATGGCTGCTTATTTATCTTCAAGCCTTTAAGATCCCAGATGCTATATCTGGTGCTATATAGGACCATCAGCTTTCTTCACATTTGCTTATGCATCTGTTTTGACTTTAGCGATTGTGTCAGGAAGGTGAGCATAATGGAATGCCAATTTAATAGAACAAAGTGTTCTAGCATCAAGGGAGTACTTGAGTATAGACACAATGTCCATCTCCTAACTTAATACAAAACCTGTAAACATATGCATATAGATCAATTTCCCATCATCATAGATGTATTTACATATGCACATTCCTATATTTAGACATCTGGAAATGCTCTTTTCAAAGGAGATACTCTTGATAGATTTCCACCAAGGACACTGAAAAGGCATAGGGCCTTATTTTGGAAAAGTTGTAAGAAACACTGAAAAAACTGCCTTGGTAAGAAAGGACTCAAGAAAATGGAACTAAGAAATTGTTTTCCATCATGACAGACCACCTGCCCCTTCTTCGAGACAAACAAGGGCTATCCTAGGAAAACCTTACCCCATCCACTCTACATGGTTGGTCTTGTCCCTTCGTGCTTGTTTACTTTTCCAAAAATCAAAGAGTCTTTTAAAGGAACATCATTTGGGTCCCCCAAGGATGCCAAAACTGCCCTTTTGATTTGCAGTAAATCAGAGTTCTTTCGGGGAAGATTAGAGCATGTCAACCCCACCTGCAACACCAGGTGTAAGTAAGCACTTCGGGAAAGGCTATGTTGGAAAACTGTCACTTTGTGCTTGATCTTTCTTGCCTCCTAAATATTGATAGGATTTTGGGAGCAATACTTTTTGACCCATTCTGGTCCTGCGTGTCTTTGTGCAGGCGAAACAGCATGTGCTTTAATTAACAAATATCTGTAAATAATTTACTTGCTTTTCAAGTACAGTCATTCCCTAGATCATGAACATCTGACTTATGGGCAATTCCTGCTTGTCCTTTCATGTTATATAAATTTGCCCTTATTTGGAAATGACTTGGACCAAACTCTTCTCACGACCAATTCTTCATCTCAAGGAACTGATCTCATTCAGAACCTGGGGGCTACTTGTATAACAGAACAATGGGACCAACCTTCACATCCATGGATGCTGGGTCTTAAGCCAGGCTCCCCTATTTTCCAATAACTATAACAAGTTGTTCAACTCTTGCTATCCTCTTTGGCTGAGGATATGGGTTAGGGTGTGTGTGTGTGTGTGTGTGTGTGTGTGTGTGTGTGTGTCTAGAAACTCAAACTCCAGTAGCAATTTTTCATATGGTGAAATCCCTGAGGGCAAGTACACAGAGTTGTCCAGCTCAAGCTACAACATGACCTCTCGCCCCAGGAATGTGGAACTGTGCCAAGTACAAGAGTATTGATGCAATGGCCCCAGGTTCTGACCCCTACTCTGCCTACCATTCCGAGAGGATGAGCCAAAATACGTGATGGAAAGCACCTATGGGAATGCTGTGAATCTCAGCACCTCATCTAGGATCTACAGGGTTAAAACAGGGTGCTGCATTGGCAAAGAAAGATGTTAAATCAAATGAGAATGGCTGCTCCAGGTCTGGAGGACTATTATTTTGAATAAGATTGAAAAGGCCAGAAAAAGCAATTGTAAAGCATTTCAATTATGTATTTCCCAGAACTACATCTTCGAGCAACTAATGCAAATGTTACCACCACAATAAAACTTCTTCCCACAAAGAAAGCATATAAAACAGGTTGGACAGCATCTACTTTATATATCATGTGCATATTTTTGACTATTAATAAAAAATTCAAAATCTATATATGCTTTACCTTCCAAAGCAATATAGTAATTATGATTAAGGGACAAGCAGCACAAAAAGAGCCAATTTATCTTACTCGTGCTCAGAAATACTATTGTGTAACTAAGCAACTAAAGACAAAATATGGTCTAATTAATTCACTCCTATGCTTATTTAAAAGACACAATTAGAACATTTTTATTTTCCAGCCTGCACAGTAGCTCAACGTGCTTGAGGGTGTAGCAAGCAAAGCCTATTATCTCAGCGACAAGAGTTTAATGTTTGGTGCCACTGATCAGCCTTGGAACACAACTAGGGGAGGAGGGGCGTATACGGAGTCATGCAAAAAGGAAGGTCAGGAGAAGATGTTTATGGGGCCATTAGACTGACCAGCAACATGTGGCCTCTGCGGCTTAGGGAAGGAGATAGGGCTGTGGATGCGATGGCCATATGTGTGTATGTATAAGGACACATGCCACCGTGTGCCTATTTATGCAACCACCATGATCCTAAGGAAAATTCCCATAATTAACTCCCCATCCTCGTCTGCATGATAAATGTCAAATATCCATCTTCAACATCGCTAACAGCGCATCTGATTTTAAAAGCTGAATTAATTTACGCAAGTGTGTGCTGGAGATTGATACCATTAGCATGATTCTAAAGCACGCTTTCACTAATCATCATCATCTGCATGTTTGAAATGCGTTGTCAATACTGACGCTCTAGTCCAGGATGGGAGCAGCGCACTGTGGGCTGAGCAGAGGTTCTGGTCTTCAGCAGGCAGTCAGGAAAAGCCACCACGGGGCAAGGTCTCAGGAGCCACTCCCTGAAAAAATTCAAGAACCCAGGACCACATTTCTGAGAGGCGAATGGGTCCTCAAGCCAACAATTGACAAATTTGTTTTAAATTTCCTTAAAAGCCAAAGCCAACAGGGGATCACTAGCAACAACAGTATTCTGAGTAGAAGATGGCAAGTATCCAAGTACCCTGGCTATGAAAAATGACAAGCAAATGCATTTGATTCCAGCAATTATATTCTGGATATTGGTTAAAACTAGACTTTGATAAATGAGTTTGAGTCATATATCACTAGATGTCACTTGGAACAATGGTGTGCTTTATTAATAATTAATAACAAAGTATTTACATGTGTGGACTCTTGTACTTTATAAAAATAACATTTCCTTAGTATGTGCCTGACGGTCTAAACGTCAAGAGAGGTTTTAATTGCTTACAATTTTGACTTGCTACCGAGCCTGGGGCCTACTTAAGACTACCCACCTGAACAACATGTTGAATTGTCAACCATCCCTCAGGTGATGAGCAACTCTTTTCTCTAACATCCAGTTTTTGTACAAAGTTCCCATCTCCAAACTCTCTTTTTATGGCTGAAGACCGGAAACACACCCAGAGAGATGAAGAGGTTGGGGTTAGCACTGTCATTACCTCTGAAATATCAACTACTTCTATTGAGGAGTCCTTCTACAAACATCCTTGTACACATGTCCCTATCTCCAGGACCCACATGACTGCAAGATTTAGAGGGGGAGCAGAAAGTATGAGATGGGGTGCCTGAGCTTGTCCACACATGGAGACAGGGCTGTAGGTCGTCTATCAGAAAGAAATCCGGCCAAACTTAAAGAGCTTGTTGGTTAGTCATTCAATAAATATTTAGTGACTCATACAGGATACTGTGAAGGACAAAAGGCTGAAGAAGACACAATCCTTTGCCCCGGACAAGATTACTTTAAGTAGTATGTTGGGAAAAGGGATGTTGACAAGGCAAAGGAACACACATACCGTTGAAGAGATACTAGCTCTAACCTAAGACACAATTTGCAAAGGCCATAGAAGTTACAACCCGTCCCTATACAGCAAACTCCTTGCTAGGTTTGATCCGAGTCATTCACTGTTGTTTCCACAGTGCTCAGAACAGGCTCGGACACTTAGCAAGTGCTCTATAAGTATGTGTTGTGAGAAGAACAGTTCCAAGACAAAGAGTAATTTTTAAGTTCCCAGGAAGGTATTGGGAGATGAAAAGTAAATCACAACCCTATTTATTCTTATCATGAACACTAGGAAGGCAGACAGAAACATTCTGACGGCTTTTCTGAATGTGCACCAGTGGTAGCTGATGGGGCGAGACCATGATCTCTTTGAGGATAGGGGTCATTTTCCTTTGTTCCTAGATCCCAATGCCCAGAAAGTAGTAGGTCTGCAATCAATATCTGATAAATGAAACAAATTCTCTTTCCAAATGCATGCTGATTGTGTGTATCCCTTCAACTAGATATTACTTGAATTGTCAGCATAATGGACTGGACTGCTATGGTATCTTCTATTGCTTTTATATTTGTTTAATGTATGTTGATCTCATCTCCTTATCAAGGCTGAAAAGATTCTGGAGAAAGGACACATGATAAAAAGCTTTGCATTTTTCTCTGCACCCAGTAGAGTGCTGTTAGTATTTAGCAAGTAGTTCTTCATTAACTCAAGACAAGTCCATATTGATATTGGCTCAAGTAAGACTCTTAATCATATAAAAATATTCAATATACTCCACTCCACAAATTTTAAAAGAGCCTGGGCCTGGTTTTGAGACTAATAGATTTATGGATATAAATGTTAATGGCAAAACATGAAGGTTAAATTCTCTCCTACATTCCTAAGTCTCAACCCAATCTCAAGAAAATACCAGAAACAGGTTGACAATTGCCTATCTTATTTTAGATCAACCCCATAAGCCAAAGGTCAACAGAGGGAAGGGTCAGATAGTAAATGTTTTCAGCATGGTGGCCCAAACCGTCCCTATCACGAATGCACAATACCGTGGTTGCAGCATGAAACCAGTCACAAACATGTTATTGAGTGTGGCCATGTTCCAATGAAACTTTATTAAAAAAAAAAAAAACACAACCAAAACAGGTGATATAAGGGCTCAGATGTGACCCCCAGGTTGTAGTTAGCAGACCTCGGTTCAAACTCATCAGTTTCTTCATGGGAGAAAGATGAAGCGCTCTGTTCCCATAAAGACTTTCAGCTTTGGAAACCCTAGAAGTGCTTGCTAGAAACTAGAATAGGCAAGATGCTTGACATGAATAGACACTGTGCTTCCCCCCACCCCCACCCCAAGTAGCTCACAGTGTATTCCATTCCCGCCATGTCATTCAGTGGATCTCATGACTTTAGGTAAGTCTGCTGGTCGGAAAGATAAGATATGCTATCTCTCAGTAATCACTCTTAGATGATTACTAACATAAATGATAATCATCATGAATGCATGGAGTTGAGATTGACTCAATGGCAGTGAGTTTATTAGTTATTGAGATTCCATGGACAGGTACTATGCCAATTGTCAGGCCCGAGCCATTATTATATCTAAATTTCTTACTAATCTGGTAAAGTAACTACTAATAGAAAAGCAAACAGATTCCTGCTGTGGAGTGGCTCTGCCTCGCTGCGAGCCTGGAGAACAGGGTAGAATTGGCCCCTGTGGTTTCTGAGACTGTCAGTCGCTCCCGGAGTAGGAAGCCTCAGCTGTCTCTGGAATCTTGAAGAGACCATTAAATCCATTTTAGAGATGAAGGAACAGAGGCTCCAAAAAGTTAACAAAATTGCCCAATGCCGGTGAGATCACTTAAGAGATCTCTGCAATCTTTCTTTCTAGTATAAATGTATACATACTCAAAAAGAGCAAGCCTGAACAGGAAGAAATGAGTGAGTCCCTCTTTGATTTCAGAATGTGCTGTTGAACCTCAGATGTGATTGGATCAGGCAATTTTAAAAAAAACTCTAGCCAATCCAGTTGACAGTATATGTAAGTCTGAAAATGAAAATCCTTTAGAAGCTTTTTACTTTGGTGACTCAGTCAGACTCATCATATGAATGTTTTGTGGAGGGGTGGGCCTTGATTGACAATTATGTTCTAGCAAATTAACCTAAAAAGTTGTCTTTGTAAAGGTTCCTGGTAGTGGTCTCAAATTTCAAGGAAAACAATATAATGGATGCTAATGATGATGATAAGGATAGCCAGCCATTATTGAGTTACCAGTAGGAGCCAATCTCAGTCATAAGCACTTTACAGGTAGTAACTCATTTAAACATTAAAATGAGTAAGTACTTTCAGGTACTAGCTCATTTAAACCTGAAAGCGACCTCATGATATAGATACTATACTGCCATTTTACAGATGAGAAAAGTGAGGTACAGAGATTTTACTTGCTTATATTCACATAGCTAGTCCAAGACTGCTAAAGATGTTTGAAAGGCAGAATTCTGGGCCCTTCCTAAAGAGATACTGATTGAGTTGATTCTAATATGCACCCAGAATCTGCATCTTTGTAAACATCCCAGTAATGCGAACCTTCTGCCATCAAGTGGGTCCTGATGCATACCATGCCTCTGTCGGGTTTTCAAAGCTGCAAATCTTTTTTTTTTTTTTTTGGGGGGGGGGGGGGCATCACTGCCTCTGGTGTTCATGGGCGCTACCCAGTGCTGCTCCTGAGAGTCGTCGCTGGATTTGAACCGCCAAGCCCACGGGCTGCAGTCCCGCACTCAACCACTTACGCCACCGGGGCTCAGCCTCAAAACTGTAAATCTTTATGTGAGCAGATAATCTCATTTCTCTCCTGGGGAGTGGCTGGTAGATTTGAACCAACCACCTTGCAGTTATCAGTTCAGTGCTTCTCCAGCAGCACCATCAGGCCTCTATTTGAGGATGCTAGTGAAGGCCAAACCACTTGGAGAAAGATTGGATGCATCCTAGATAAGAATCTGGAATACCCCAAATATCTTGACCCTCTGACCATGTCTGCAAAGGCAAACCTTTTATGTAGAATCCAGCACGACTGGTGCTGCTGAAATCCAAGCTAACACATCTACCTATTTTAAGAGGGTATACTGCTAATAAATTAAACACTTGGCAATTTAAAATGGAAAGTCATCAGAAGTTCCCCAGTAACAGAACCAATTACCCACCTACTTTGCCATTTTCCTGCTCTGGAGAGCTACTCGCTGAATGTGGCAATTGTGGGCAATTACAGCACTGAAGACACTTAACTTCTTGCACATGGCCCTGAGATTCACTTTCATGGTTATTTAAAACGTAGTATCATGATTAGGCCCAGTAACCTCCACACAGACATAAAAATTATTAAGTTCTGTCATTGTGTATAAAATTAAGGATATCAAGAACAAAGATCATAAGGCTTTTCTATCTCTGTGAGGACTCTGAAGTTTCTAGAACATATTTATCATATGAATACATCCTGATCTTTATAATAGCCCCTTGTCACTCTTACTACAGTTCCATTTTGCAGCTACAGTAACTGAGGCTCAGGGTGTTAAGGATCCAAGGGCAAGCAGATAGCCACAGAATCAAAATGTCGACTCTTTCTGGAATGTTCTGTCTCAACACCAGTCTGCCAGCACTGGATGTATATGGAGACTTGTATAAGGATACACGTCATTATCATAATAATTAAAGCTAATAATTACTATGAATTATTAAGAACATAAATGTCTGAACTAGAACTCTGATTGTTCTGTTTCCCTGGTTAGAAATAGCTGAGCTTCATTGAATCAGAATGCTTCTGCTACCTAAATAGCTCCCGACCTTTGGCAGAGCTGACTAGTCACTGCTCTAAAATGTACAAGGGGCTGCCCAGCTACTTTCATGCTTCTAGACTGTGATATGCCTTCAAGTTCAAGTTGTAAGGGTAGGTTTCAGCAGAATCACACACACACACACACACACACACAAACTTAAGCTTTGGTAGGGCTTTAGTTGTAGCTAAATGACCTTTGACAAACCAAATAACCCCTGCAAGTCCATGTCCTCATCTGTAAAATGGAGATGTGAATTTCTCCCTTATCCAGTCTCCCCAATTATCGCAGGAATCATTTAACAAACATCCATCCTACTTGCCCCCCCCCCCACACACACCACCTCTGAAAGTCATAGCAAATCACACAGGGATGCTATTTCTAATCTTACGCAATTATCAATTTCCTGCTATTAGAACTGACGTCTTTACATTTCAAGAAATCATGAAAAGACAGAATAATTCTATTGGAAAAAAAAAGCATTCTGAGTCCTGGCTGTCCTTTTGAAATGGATGCTGATGTCAGCTCAATCAAGAAATTATTAACCTCCATTTGGTTACTTAAAATAAACTGTACAGGCAGATTAAATGTGCGGAACATTTTCTCAAAGTAACTGTGCCTATCACCAAGAAATCCTTTTTTTTCAGCTACACACTGCAAACAGCAAGCGCATCATTCAAAACTATGTCAAATCAATAATAAAAATCATTTCAATGTATATAAACAAGTTAATGGAGTAAGTGAAAACAAAGCAATTTTCTTAATGAGAGGGCCCTGTTGCCCCCTCTAGGTTCAGGCAGTAAATGCTGGTTTCTGCAGCCTCTCCTCCAGAGGAGGCTGCTGCTGCTATTCAGCTAATGAATGACTAACTTAGGCCAGGGGGGAAATGACATCACCAGGGTGGAAAACCGATCTGCATTGGGAAACTTTCTACCTGCTTTACATTTGTCATAATTATTTTGCACAATGCAGCCTATATTTGCATAATTTTGAGGCGTGTCATTATCTCAATTGAAAATTGTTTTAATATGGCTGAATAATTCACAATGACATCAGCCAAAGTCCTAATGAAATATACAAGTATAATCATACAGCTAATTACCAGCCGTTAGCATTAAAAAACAAATCATGCATAATATTAGACGATGTATATGCAGCTGAGGATTATAAATAGAGCCATCTCCCTCAGCAAACCCCCTAGAGTTTACTTTTCAATGGCAAGATTAATTTTCTCAGGTATGGCTCATATAGCAGTGACGAAATGCATGCTCATTACACTGGCTTGCTTTCAATTCCCCATAAAGAACAACTAAAAAGAAATCGTGTATTTAAAAATATGCCTATTCACTACCAGCAGTTCTAGCAGAAGCAACCTTTAGTTAATATAGCTTTCTTGCTTAAGTCAGAATTCCCTATTAAATCACACCACCAGAAATTAAAAGTAGATCAAGTGGGGTCAACTCGGGGTCTTTAAACAATATTTCAATTTCAGTTAAAAAAAAAAAGGGTGACCACAAAATATCCCATAAAACACTGAATAATTTCCTTCTGGGTTTAGTCAGAAGTCCATTAGGCACCAGCTTTTTTT
>PVJH01000564.1:0-89321 GCA_004026705.1 Nesogale talazaci
TTTTTTTTTGATTTGTGAGAAGTAAGCCAGTTTTATAGGGCAAGCAAGTTTAGGCAATTAGCATATCGTGATCTTCAAAATTAACAAGTGAATGGCAGCACAGCTGCAAGTCCGGCTTCAGAGGCCAGGGCTGTTTACAGTTACAAAGGCGACAAACTACAAACCCCAGGCAACAAACTGCAACAGAGTTCAGGCATATCCGGCCTGTAGCCAGGTCAAGCATGTCTGAGCTGGAGAGCTCCTGACAGGTCCCCCTTTTTTATTTTTTCAAGTAATATCCTCCCGGGGAACTCCGCCTGTCTTAGGTTGTCAGGACGCACACTCAGTCCTTACCCGTCATCGGTCAATGGCCTTCTAATATCACCATGGCCTGTCTTAGGTTGGTAAAGAGTGCTCCTGATCTTACCCGTCATTGGCTGTCAAGTTCAACTCACGGAGGCAGAGGGTCTTATCACATACTCGTCGTGTGTGCCACTCTGTTCGAGATCGCTCATCTCCAAGCGACAATAATGAACTTGCAGGGGCCTTGCTTGAATGGTCTCAATCTGTTACTTAATAAATGCCATGAGGTTGTTGAATAACACTTATTTATATATTAATATACAAAACAAGTAAAAGCAGAGTGTTCATTAAATATTTTAATTGTCACCCAAATTACAGACATCTTTTAGTTTCTGCATGGTTCATTAATCAATAGCAGTTTCTTTCATCATCATATTCATTATCATCATCAGCATATCGTAATCATTATCTCCCTATATCTAACATATGTTGAATACTTAAGACCTACTAGAAACTAGTCTAAGAATTTTGTATCTTTGGAATCATTCAATCTACACCAACCTATTTGATGAAGGCAATGCTATTCTCATGGTATGTATATAGACACTTTGTAGGGCTGCAGTCACTCATGCTTCTCTCTTAACTTTGGATTGCTTCGTGGGAGCGACTGTGGTTGAAAAAAGTCCTTAACAATGATCCGTGTTCTTTCTGTCCTTTTAGCACACACAGCATGATCATAGGGAGGATGATTATATGATCACATTTTTTAGAACAATTTTGAAGACAAATATAGAGAAAATTAAGTGTCCAATGCTTGCACATAGGGAACCGTCTGATAGGTTTTGATAGGTGCCCAATTAGAGGAAACACATATGTAATAGTATCTTTTGTTCCAAAAAATGAAAACAAATTTCTTTGTGGGATTTCATGAAATGCCTTCTGTGATGATCAAAATGGCCTCTAGTGTTGCTCCGTGATAGTTGGGGGCTGAGTGTGTGTGTGTGTGCGTGTGTGTGTGTGTGTGTGTGTGTGTGGAGCCTGGAGCATGGGAGGAGAAAGCTTGGCACATCAGAGACACAGATGCTTGAATGGCTTTTGCAGGTGGTTTTTTGTTAGTTCATGGTGGGCTCATTGGCAGATCTTTCTTTGGCTCTTTTACTTTCATTCAGATGAAAGGTGACACTGTACATCTCTGTTGGTAATAGTCATATAATGAATTTATTCACCTTGCCAATATCCTCGAGTTCATGTTATAGTATATTTGATTTGATTTTTTAGTTGATTAGAGTACAATCACATTTAAAAAACTTTCAGAGAGCCCTTTTTATGGATGAAATATTTTTGGTTGATATGAATCTCATGAAAATTGCTACAAAAAGAATAAATTCTTATAAATATGTTTCTATTAGACTAATATTTTAGACCAAAACAGTAAAAGCTATCATTTCCTGAATAGGAGCTAGTAATTAGATATCAGCTTTTAGATGCTTTATGTAGACCTTTGAAAGCACCTTTTAATTCTCATAACAATTGAATCAGTTAGAAACTGTAATACTACAATTATGCTCTTTAACTGATGAAGGAAGCAGACCATGTAGTGATGAATACCTTTTCTAAGGCGGCAGACATGATTAGAAGGTATCCTTGCAGAGATGGGACCCACACCTCTGTCTCCAAAGTTCATGCTCCTATGCATGACACCTCCTCCATTTGTGCAATCATCTCTCAGCACAGAGCTTCAGTACCAAATATTTTTTTTTGTAAATATTGAGCAGAAAAAGCCAGAAACTCTTCTGCATGACATACAGAATTATAATTTGAAGCTGTTTTTCCATGTCCTCTGTCTTTTACTAGTTTGAGAATAGGAGACCTAAGTTTTTATCTTAATTAGTAGCATTGAAATACATTAAATGGAATCTGTGGTGGCAGCTGCGTGTTCACACTTTGACGGGAAAACTACATTCATTGATATCTTTTTAGTCTTTGGAAGAAATCTATTGTCCATTATCGCTGCTCTTGCTCTGAACCCTTTCGATAATTGTCCATGTGAAAGTCTGTTCCTCTTCTTTGGAAAAATAACAATGCCATACTGTACTTCACAGGTGCAAAAATGAAATGATTTGCTCCATCATGTAGTTTGCTTAATTTACAGCTTTTTATGTTTAATTATGCCTATTGTTCATAGATTGGATATTGAGGATCCAACAAAGATGATATTTTGAATCAGCTTTGTAATGTCATTGAGTAGGTCTTACACTGCAGGGTACGTAAATCTTTTCTCCGATTGTGACAGTCTGGATATCCTCAGGGGTTCTGAGCGGCCTTCAATTATGCCAGCTGTCTGAATGTGGAATGTAAAACTATGAGTACAGTGGGGAATTAACCAGTATTGGGCCCAATTTTACCTTTTTCATCCAACGTGAATAGTATGTGCCTGTACGTTCAAGTGAAAGTAGACAGATGCACTGTGTGCAAATGTGCTGGAGGTTCAGTTTTCCTTTCAGTGCATTTATGATTTGGAAGGAGTACCCATCTGGCACTGATCCATTGTGTAACCTTGGGCAAAATTTTTCCCCGCTCTCGGCTTCTGTTTCCTTACTTTTAAAATGAGCGAGTTGTCTTAAATCTGCGGGAAAGGCTTTGGGACAGCATCTTGTATGTTTCAGGACCTTCAGCATTTTCTTGTTCTCACCTCCTTGCCTTTTGGGCTCAGATGGTCTTAGGCCAGCATTCCCTGAAGACTCGCCTCTGGGCCCTACAGTTTTCCTGAGACAGAATAGTTATAGCCAAATGATTTCAATGTCAAATTCCTTCCTACTCCCATTCCCTTGGAGGTGCAGAAATACTGCAAAAGGAAATTTATAAGAATATAGGGTGCTTTGTTTTGTGACTGCTACAAAACAAGCTGGGTGAAGTTACAGCTGTTGTCTGGAAGAGTTTCACATGGATTTGAAAATCTGTGGCAAAGGGGGAAGCCTTCGCTCAGGAGAAGTGCTAGTCATCATTACACACACCCTTAGAACCTGTTTAATATAGCTCTAGATGTCATCCTGGTTGATGAATAATTATCATCCCATTTCCTTTTATCACTTTCAACAGAAATAGCGTACCTGGATATTGGGAGGAGAGAATGAAATTTTAGTGCTGTAAAAAGACGCTGAAGGGACCATTAATTGGTCTGGAAGTCTAAGACTTGCTTATAGAGGAATCTGACTGGTTTCAAATGGTTTTATCCATCGATTTAAAAGATCAGAAATTGCTGTGATTGAGCATTTGCAAGGCATTGTTCTAGGTCCTGCGAGTGTGGCAGTGAATAAGGCAGACAAAACCCATAGAGCTCACACCAGTAACTAGTTAGCAGCAAGTGTCTTCGTTATGTCTCACATAATTACTTAGGAATTACTTAGATAATTCTCACTTTTGATTTGCTGTTTATCGTTCTCCCTTTTTGTTAGTGAAATTCTACGTTGTCACATTAACCAAATAGAACAGCAAAGTGTTTATATAGTAGACAAAATTATTATGTAATGGCCTTTTGCTTTCTGATAATGTGGCCAGGTTCACAAACTAGGAAGGTTGGCATACATTTTCAGCATAGAGTGCAGTGCCTTGCCATGGGTTATCATTTAAAAATAAAGGGAAACTACTGGATGAACCTTAATTTTGGTGTCATCTGCCTAAGTAGTGGAAGGGGCCTTGTAATGTCTTGATAATAGAGAAGGACTGTCAGCTTGTGTTCTAGAAAAGAGAGTCCCTTGGCAATAGAAGCTAATTCATAGATTAAAAAATACACTGTTCATTCTGTAATTTTATAGTAGAAGAAATTTTGATCTAAAAGATTTCAAATGGTTTGCCAAAATTATACAGAAAGCCATTGAGCAGTTTTTATGGCTGAAGGGATGAGGGGATAGAGTCTGGCATCTTCACTTTTTCATTCTCTGGAGTTGGCCAAGACTTTAATGCAGAAGTTCCAGTCACTTGCCTTTTCCTGCTGGACATATAAAGAGAACGTCTCATGCGGCATGCTGTTTTTAGTTGCTGTCAACTCAATCCCATGTGTACAGAGCAGAACTATTTCATAGAATTTGCAAGGTTGTGGCCTTCTCAGAAGCATACAGACAGCCTCTTCTTTCAAGGCCCCACAGGATTAGGCCGGAACATTTGGCTTGAGGTCAAGTACATAAGTACTTGTACCACCCAGGAAGTGGTTAAATGGTTTCTTGAGAATCAAACTTTGTGGATTCGCTACACTGCCCCTGTACTGTCTCTTCATTTGCATCAAAAGAACGGTTAGAGAAGATAATAATTAGAAGTTCTTGAAGAACTTTCAAAAAACCAACCTGGCTTATTTTTGGCATTATGCACCATGATATGGTATTTCAGTCTGTGCTGACCTTTTTGCTGGCCTTTGGGTTGCATCACAGCACACACTGTGACACTAATCATGATGTTTTGCCTACAAGCCGTGTCTAGCCTGCTTTCTGTACACCTGAGTATTAGAAAAATGACATGTTCAGCATTAGGTTACACGTTTATTTCTTGAGGTACTTCAAAAGCCACTAATGGGAAAACAAAAGAAAACAAGAAGACAAGCCCCTTTCTTCCCCCTGGGGTGCCCTTTTACGGATCATTGCTACTCAGAGAGGCACCCTAGGAAATTCTCTTAAAACACTGTCTTAAATTCAAACTCTTGGTCTCTCGTAAGTTCGGGTAGTCCCTCACAGCATCAGGCTCTTTAGCTGCCATTTGTGATCATATTGGAAGCTTACAAGATCAAATTACTTACAGCCCAAAGCTATCCCAGTGCAAATTTCATTTGTATTCATTTAACCAACACCAACAGGCAAGGCACCAGAGGGAAATATAAAAATGGCTTGTAGGAGCTCGTATTTTAGGAAGGGAGAGAGAAAAACCAAACAATTGAAACACAATGTCATAAAGACCCCAGGCATACTATGACTATACTGATTTATAGCAATTATTCTTTTCATCAGAAAGTGGGTGCATTTTCCTAAGATTCTCTATTATCAATGCATCAAATTTTCAAGTTCCAAATTGATCAAGAAAAGTATTTCTCCCCAGTTGAAGGTATATGTTTCAGTTCCTAGTATTATTATTTAGTACAAGTATTATACAGAAATTTCAGAGTAGTGAGGAATTATTGTCTTTCTTTGTTATAATCCCAGCATCTATAACTTTTTCTGGTGCAAATTACAAACTCAATACATATTTATTGAGTATAAGGATTCTTTTATGTGAAAAAATCTGACCACCCCAATTTTATCATAGAATCATAACAGAAAGGAACACAGAGAGTTTAACCCTAAATGTAATTTGGAAATTAGGTAGGGGCATTGGCTCAGCCTGTGCACAGAATATGGCAAAGGTCAAAGTTTCCCTCCTTGTATGAACAAGTTAGAGTTATGTCGAGAATGGCAACAGGGCCAAGATCTCTGGGAATACAGCTAAACCAAGCATATTCTGCAGGCCAGAGATTAAATTTCAGCAAAATAATAAGAACACAGGCCACAACAGAACCTTGTGCTTTCACTCTCAATGGGGATGGGCGTGAGGAGAAATCCCCGAATCTCAGAGCTGGGTCTGTGTTTGCCTGCCTATACCACCTTCTCAAAGAACTACCTTCCAGAAACCATAGCAGTCACTATGAAGATGTATTGTTTGAGGGGCTTCTTTGCCCATGGCTGGCTGGATTAGAAAGAGTTCCCCCTCCAAAGAGTGTTAGCCAGTCCATTCTTCTATTCTAAACCTGGTGCCTTCTCTGCCTCACTTGGCATTTCAATTCCATTTCTCACATCCCTTCTTTCAGAGATGTGGAAGGCAGAACCAAGCCATTAGTGAGAGTTTCTGAATCCGAAAATCATGGTTGAAATTATGAGGGGTTAGCAACCACCAGTGGAAGAAAGAGTGAGGGGGTGAGCAGGAAAAGAGGCGACCCTTGCAAAGGAGGCCGACACACAGGGGCAGTGCTTCGAAAGCTGCTGAAAGGCTTTCTGTTCTCGCCATCACTCCTACTACCATGCGTACGTTCACGCAAGCACAATATTTTGTTTTTGTTAGGATAGCTAATGTGTATGTTTATCCTTTACAATCCACTCATGCAACCAATTAAATATACACATAGCTGAGTTTGTTGCTGCTGAGGTAAATTAGGTAAATTCATCAAGAGAATGAATGTATGCATGGGAATACTCCCACCCCTATTTATGGAAGTGAACAATTCAAACATTTCCTCTAATTGCTCTCTCTCCCAATATTTTTCATTGTCTGAACTAGTTGACCTACCTGAGCTGCTCTACAAACTCTGTTTGCATCATCATTAGGACAGTCAAACTCGGGATATCTTATTGTCAGGACAGTGAATGCAGTTTTGAAAGTGTCTCTTCACGATGCATCTCTCTCTCTGCATTCACAAACCACACTGCACTTTTTGAGGGTGAGCTGGTGAGTTTATTATTGGTCCTCTCCTCCCCCCAACTTTCATGGTCCTAAATCCACCTTTCAAATCCAGCTGGATTGGAGGAGGTACACTGGTAGAGATGGGAAATGGGAATACAGGTAACCCAGGACAAATGAACCTCTGGGGGCCAGTAGTGAGAGTAGAGCTACTGGATGGGTGGAGGGAAGATGGAGTAGAGAGGGGGAGCCAACTACAAGGATCTACACATAACCTCCTATTGGGAGGACAGACGAAGGGAGGAGTGGACGAAGAGAGACATCGGGTAGTGTAAGATATGACAGAACAATAATAATTTATAACATATTGAGGCTTGATGAGGAAGTGGGGAGCAAGGATGTAGGGAAAGCTGATAACAAGGGTTCAAGTGGAAAAGCAGATATTTGGAGAATGATGGCAGCAGCAGGCATGTGAAGGTGCTTGCCACAATGTATATATTTATGTATTGTGAAAGGCAATGTATGAACCCCCAATAAAGTGATTAAAACATATTGGTCCTCTCTTAGGTGACCAGTGCAGAGTCATGAAAATGCTTGGCATCAAGTACCTTCAAAAGACATGCTTGCTGAGCCCAACTGTACCTGTTCAATCATGACTGAACTCACTGCCATCCAACCCACAGGGACCCTATTGAACAGGGAAGAACTGCACTCTGGGATGTCAAGACTGGAACACTTTAGCCTAGTAAAACAACTCATAGTTTCAAACTGATGACTTTATTGTTGAGATTCCACCTCATAACCCACTATGCCACTAGATCCCCTGATAGACTGATTAGAACTTTCGTCTGCACCGGCCCCTGCCTCCAATAAATCATGGTGCAAAGAAGTATCAGTGTTTTCCAGTTGAGTTTGATATTGTGCCATCCTCTGTCTCCAATGTCTATTTTTGGTATTCCCTGGAGATTTTGTTCCCCTTGCTGCTCTGTTGCATGCCCTTAGTGTTTTGCTCTCACATGATGTGGTCAGGTTGTGCACCCTTCCTACACTGGGTCTCCAATGTTGTCCCTCATACTCTAAGGTTTACTGAGGGAAACTGTGTCTCCTCGTGTGGCTGGCCCTATGCTTCTCTCTGTGTGTTGTATGCTCAGAGCAGGAATATCTTCCTTGGGGCTTGGTGGACTAGGATGTCCTCCCCTCCCTCTCCATCCCTTTTTGTTTCTCCTGTGTGCTTTAATCACTGTGCCTCTCTCCCCAATCTGTAGTCCTAGTGTTTTCCTTTGAAATGCAATCTTCTGAGGTGAGGTGTCCACATATTTGGGATTGGCCCCTCCCAACTCTGTATTGGTCCCCTGCTACATCCCAGTATGTTGTATCCACAACTTGATGCCTCAGGTCGAAGCCCCATCTCTCTTTCTCTCCTATGGGGATATATAGACAAAACTGGAAAACATTCATAAGGCCTCAAAACACATCTTGAACTTTTTATAGGCTTTTCCATTTTTGTCAGTGGTGTACTTTTTGTGGTTATTGTTGTTGTTGTTGTTTTTGTTTTGACTTCCTCAGTTGTTTTATTTGGCTTTGCCTGGATTTTGCCCTTATTAATGTGTCTGCATGTCTTTGTAGATAAGATAGGTGGGATCAATAATTCAGAGATGAAAGGAATGGGACCATTGGTTTTGGGGGAGATACAGGAGAAGGGGAAGTGGGAGAAAGGACAGGAAGTAGAGGAAATCAGCCCAGATACAAGGAAACAAGTGAATTAAAATCATTGGAGGGAAGGGCACAGGTTACCTAGTTGCACTTAATCAAGGGGACTATAGTAGCGAGGAATTACTAAGCCTGACTGAAGGCTGAACATGTTGGTGTAGCAAGAGGAAAATGAAAGGAAATAGAGGAAAGAACCAGGAGTCAAAGGACATTTATATAGGTCTAAATACAGCCGTGTGTGTGTGTGTGTGTGTGTGTGTGTATCAAGAGGGAAATAGAACCATGTATATGTTAACAATTAAGGTTGCAGATGGACAGAGGCCTCTAATCAAGTACTACCTCAACACAAGAACACTGTGTTCTAATAATTCAGCATTCTGTGATGCTCATCTTCCTGACATGATTGCTGAAGAAAAACATGGGTGTCTAAGCAAATGTGATGAAGAAAGCTGATGGCACCAGACTTTCAAAAGATATTGGCATCTGGGGTTTTAAAGGCTTGAAGATAAATGAGCAAGCATCTTGCTGTGAAACAACAAAGCCCACACAGATGAAGCACACCAGCCTGTGTGATCATTAGGTGTCTATGGGAGCAGGTATCAGGCATCTAAGACTCAGAACAAAATCATACCCAATGTCAAGCAATGGTGGGTGGGGGGAAGTTGAGAAGGGGGGAAGCATGGAGTGTAGACCCAATACCCATCTGTAGACAATTGGACATCCCTTCACAGAGAGGCTGAGGGAAGAGATGAACTAGTCAGGGTGAAGTTTAGCACTGATGAAATACGCAACTCTCCTCTAGTTCTTTGGTGCCTCCTTCCCTTGAATATCACGACCTCAATTCTGCTTTATAAATCTGATTAGACCAGAACATGCACAGTACTACAGATAAGAGCCTGTAACACAGGGAATCCAGGATAGATAAATCCCTCAGGGACAACAAGGAGAGTAGAGATACCAGGAGGATTAGCGGAGGTATGTGGGGGGGGGGGGGTGAGAAACGGGGAGCTAAAATCAGGGCCTCAAGTGAGAAGAGAATGCTTTGAAAATGATGATGGCAGCATTTGTGCAAATGTGCTTGGCACATTGGATGAAAATATGGATTGTGATAAGTGATGTTAGAGCATCCAATAAAAGTATTTAATAAAAAATGCAGTCTCCTGAAAGATAGCGGGTTATGTATAACTGGGATAACTGTGGATCTTTTATAACTAGATAGAAAAGACAAGAGAACAATTCAACAATGAGGTGCAACTCAAAACCCCACATCCCTCCTGATAATCTTTTTGTCTCATAATGGAAACTCATTACAGTAATAAGCTTCAGTCAAAATGAAAGTATGCAGTTTAGAACCTTTTTTGCCATTCACCAAATAATTTTTGGGATTCCTCCCATTCTAAGACTTGGATTTGTAGTTCCTAGCTTCTTTATGGTAAATCATTTTTTGTTTATCCTAGGAACTCAAAACAAGAGTCTTATGGAAAGGTAAATCAGCTTCTCACAGAATTGATTGGACTATGCCTAGGTATGCTGAGTAGAAATGGTTCTAATGGCACGGCCTTGGGAAGTTGATGCAGCCTTTCCTCTCTGGCAAGCAGCATGCCCGTAATGGTTCTCTTGATTTCCAACCCTGCCACCCGCCCCCCCCCCTCCCCGCCAAGGTATCTGCCTCCATAGTTCTCGTGTTTCTTTTCAATGTCAAGTTTGACATATTTGCATTAAGAGACATGTAGATATTTTAGAATAGCTCCTATATCCAAGGGATTTGGACTTCAAGGTTAGGATAAAGGTACATCCAGAATTTTAAAATTTATCCCCAAACTTTATGGAGTTGTTTTTTTATTGAATGCATATTGTCGTGTAATAGAAAATGTGTAACATATATTTTATTAAATCCAGAAGGGTTATAGCTTATGACACAGTCAAGTATAAATGAAACTGAGCTAAATGTTACTTTTAATGCTACAGTTTATGTGTTAGTCTATAAGATAGAAAAATAACATTATTATCTATTTTTATTTTATTATTTGATTTAATTTTTTTGTCAAACAATGTTGTTGAGGTAAACATGAGTTTAACTAACTATTTGGACACACAAATGTGGACCACAGGTTACTAGTTTTTGGAATGGTGTGTATTAGTATGCTTAAGAGTAACAGAGGAGAATCATAGCAAATATTATGAATGAAGCATTAAATATTGATATTTTCATTGACTGTTAACAATATTTAACATTAACATTTCATCAGTAGGTACTTCAATAAGTGCATTTTTAGCCTTAATGATATGTACATAGCAGATATATCTCTAAATTATAAATGTCTATATATGTTTATGCATGATAATCATAAGGACATGACCTCTTTCAAAGTTATTCAGAAGTACTTTTTTCAAAAGAGCATTCTAATATTTAATCTTTAATTTTCTAATTTAGCTTTTCTACTTTGAATAGCAGATAGGACTTTTATCATCGATTCTTTTAAAAAGTTGATTATTAGATATTTCTAAAATCATCCACTTGTTATAATCTTGATATAGTAGATCATTCTTACATATATGTTTGATTGTTTTTTTTAATCACAGAAGAAGCATGCAGTGGAACATTGGGAAGCCATTACTGATATTTATTGAGCACTTTTCAGTGCCAGACACCTTGTTAAATGCTTTAGAGGATTCGAGTTGTATAATCTTCACAACATTCTTGTGGGATTAATGTGCATATCCTCATTTCACAACACAGGTAACAGATGCAGACAGTGTAAGCACCTTGCCAAAATCTTATAGTGAATTATAGATGAAGTATTCAGACAAGTCTGTTGAAATCCAAACCCCAGACTTCTAACTAATGAAATGTTATTTAAGAACCTAATCCATTGTAGAAGAATATAATTGATATGATATATTTATGGTACATTATGATTGACCAGTTATATAATTTGGTATCAATTTTGGACTTGAGAGGATTAAGAGTGAAGGGGTGGAGTCTCATCTGTCAATCAGTAGATAGCCAATGAGGTCTCTGTGTGGGTATAGCCTTCTCCTGAGGATTCTGGGAACTCAATCCTTGGATGTGGAAGACATTCGTGCTCTCTATTCACTTCCTGCATGACATTTCTTACGAGAAGCCACATGAAGCCCCCTTTAAGGTAATCAGAGCCTCCTAGCTGAAGTAAACATGTGGAGACCTTGACAGCACTGAGTTGCGTACAATGCCACTGGATCCACAAGACTTCCCACCCACTGACCTGTGATCTTCCTACATTCATTGTCACTGCATGTGTTTTGTGAGTGAGAAGAGGACTTTGTAGATTGGTCTCAGGCACATGGGCTCATATCAGAATTATCGACATGTTCTAGATTGGGCTGGAGTGTTTTCTCCATATACAATTGCTCTTGTATATAAAGCTCTTTTTTCAAATATACATGCACCTAGGAATGTCTATGAATTTGTTTCTCTAGTCAACCCAGACTAACATGCCAGTGAAAATCTATTTGGGTAGTTAGGGATTGAACAGATATTTCTGTAAATTTTTCAAATTAGTTTTTTACTTTATGTGTTTAAAGTGTTTATTCTCTATATATTTGACCCACATTTTCCAGAGAAACTGATTTAAGAACCTGGAAAATTGACTTTGGAATTATTCAATCAAATATGCTCAATTTATGCTTATGATATAACGTAAAGGAACCCTGGTGGCAGAGTGGTTTAAGGGCTTGGGATGCTAATCACAAAGTCAGCAGTTCATGAGAACTCTGGATGAGAAAGATGCTCCCATGAAGATGTATAGCCTGTGTGTGTTAGGCCAAGTAGTCCAGAGAAACAAATCCTGTGACCCTCATTTATGCATAAGAAAGAGCTTTATATCAAAAGAGGTTATGTTTTCTGAAGGCATCCCAGTCCAGTCCAACTCAAGTCCTTAGAACTATGCTTCTTCATCAGTACCTCTTCAGACTTATTTAGCCAAAGCCCAGTGGCGCAGGTAGGTAAACCAGGGATATCACAGGCCAGTGTGTGCAGAATCCTGTAAATGCAAGGTCAGTGGAATCATGGCAGGGCACCAACAGCTCTCAGGACCTGGCAACACATAAAGGGCCCTGGAGGCAGGGAGAGTTCACCTAGGCAGGCAGGCAGGAGGATGGAGAGAAAGAGAGAGAGAGAGAGAGAGAGAGAGAGAGAGAGAGAAAATCTCTGTCTTGCTTTTCCTTAAAAGGCTTACCACATCAAGGCATTATCATCAGGGTGTTACAATTTTGATTGACAGATTTGGCCCTATTCCCAGCCAGGAGTCTCTAGTGGACATAATCCCTAACTAACACATTTTGGAAATTCAAAAGCAGTTCTACCCTCTCCTAAAGGGTCACTCTGAGTAGGAATCAAATGGATGGCAATGGATTTGGTATTTAATATAACTTTGCCTACTAATTTTTCCCTTATTTATGACACCTCAGTATGATTAAAAATTGAGGATGACAATTCTGAGTTTAAGACAATGAAACCCTGAATCATTTTCTTACAAAAATAAAGATTCATCTTTTTAAGTGATATGTAATATTTCTAAAAGTCTTGGTGAAGATTATCATACCAGATTATGATTACATGAAGGGGCTTCAAAAATTTGTAGAAAAATTCTATTATCATTCAATTCATTTTTTTCTGTGAATTTTTGAAGCCCCTCTTATAACTCTAATTGCTGAGATATTTCTTTAACCACGAACTGATTATGTATGACAGAATGTTTACTATTCTAATATTTATATTCAGATTTATAATATGTACCTTTCCCTCCAATTATTTTTTGTTGTTCTTTCTAAATTATACAGTCATGTATAGTCTTAGTTCTCCTTTTCAATGTTTTATATTTTCATTATATTTTCTGCTATGCACTGAGCATATAGAAGACTTTCTAATTCTTCTCATCTACCATGGAAATTTTGTCTTTTGATCTCTATTTTCATTCCACCTCCCAATCTTGAAGAAAGCATGATTCCTGTGGACACTTTGAGCTGTCTCTTCAGGTTTTGTGTCAATGCCCTCCTTCTCTTTATCTAAAGCACCCAATGATACATGTTATTTTATTTCTCAAATATAGTCTCTCAGTTCAAAATTTTATTCAAAAGATTCCTATCTTTAAAATCCTTTTGTGACCTTACTTCCTCCTGAAGTTACTCTTACTTTTCAACTGTCTTTCATCACTAAAATTGTAGCCATCGTGATCTGCAATTTTTCTAATCACTACCCACTCATTCCTTAATCCTTCATTATCTGAATTATTCCCATAACACTGCACTGCAATCTTCCAAAGGTCATTGCTTCCCTCTAACTAGCCAATTCCAGCTTCCTGTTCTCAGCCCTCATCCAACTTAACAACTCACAAACCTGTGGCATCCCTGCCCATCGAAGCCTTCCACGTTCAACCTACCTTCTTTCTATGTCCCTTAGGTGCTAGACTTTGTATTTGTAAGGTGAATCAGACTGTGACTCTGAAGTTCTCATTTTAAAAGGTGAAAACAGGTGTGAAAATAATTATCACCAAGGAAGAGGAATTTGAAGGAGTTTATTGGTAGAAATTCTAGGCAGATTAAGTAGTATAAGAAGACACAGTGTTGGCAAAAATCACAGCAGGCTTGTGGAAAGAGTGAGTATGGTTAAAGTTTATAGCACCTGGTGTTACAGTTCTGTCTCCAGAATCAAAGAGGTTCAGTCTCCAGGAATCTCAGGGTCTAGGGTACACTCTGTTCTTGGTTCTTCTGCTTTAGTGACATTGAAATTTCCTATTCTTGCTCTGAGGTGTCTCACTCTAACTCAAAGAGATGGCAAAACTGACACCACCTAATCCTGTGCCATTTTCATAATTCTCATGTTTGAGCCAATATTGTAGTCACATGTTAATCCACCTCTTTGAGGAGCTTCCTTTTTCTTATTAACTCACTGCTGAGCTATTGTTTTTCAGGAACTGGTCTCTCCTGATAACATGTCCAACGTTCCTGAGATGAAGGGTCACCATTCTCACTTCTAAGGAACATTCTGACTATACTTATTTCAACACAGGTCTGTTTGTTCTTCTGGTAGTCCACTGGACTTTCAATGTTCTTCATCAACACTGTGATTTAAACTCATCAATTCTTCTTTGGTTTTCCTTATCCATCTGGTGATTGAAAATACCATGGCTTGGGCCACTTTCATAATAGTCTTCAAAGTGGAATCGCTGATCTTTCACACTTTAAAAAGGTCTTGTGAAGCAAATTTATCCAATGCAATATACATCATTTGATTTTTAATTTGCTGCTTCCTTAAGTATTGTTTCTCTAAGTAAAATTGAGCTAGTATTGTCCTGCAAGAATGCCTGGGTATTCTATCTTGTCTCAGAGTAGTTACCTTATTTCCCTTATGAGATTTTAAACTCCTGAAACATGTATTTGAAATGTGCTTATGTCTCCTTTTGATTATCAAGCATTAGGTTGTGGTTGTACTACTTGAGCATGTGATGCGAATGGAAATGCGGACTCCTATTCAAGTTTTCTTGTTTTGTGTGTCGAACCCAAGTCATTTCTTTGTGATGAGCCCCATAATCTCAGAAATGTGTATACTAGTATTGTATGTATTAAGATTGAATTTTCTCCAAGAATGTTGGGCTTAAAACAGTTATTCAAATATTTATTAGTTAATGCTTTAATTCTTAAATGCCTTAAACTCTTAATGGCAGTGGAGAGAAAAGGGCTTCTCTGTACTCACTTATATTTATACTCATGTGTCTCTCTTCCTGTGTCCACTAAGAAACCAATATAATTAACTGATCTGACTATAGAAATTTTAAAAATTTTGAAATTTTTTAATTCATATTTTTTCTAACATTACAGGCACCTTAAAATTTGTACTTATATTTATACCTATCCAATATAGAGTTTTTCTGTAGATTGTGAAGTCCTTAATATCAGTTATTCTATTCATAGAATAGTTTATATCAACATGAACTTCTAAACTGAATTTGTGATGTTCATATTTTGTAATTCAATAATAAGAAATCTATAATGCATGGTCTTTTGGAATGACTAATTGTCTCACATCATTTTCTCAGATTCTCATTTCATAACAGAAGATACAGGGACTTATATGAACAAATGAACTCTGTTCACTGGCACCTTTGACAATCTATATTGGATCATAATGGTGTCGTTCACTTAGTAAATAATGTAAACACAAGATGATATAGTTTTCAATAGTAATTAATTGCCTTTTACATTTCAACTTTTCTCTTTAATTTAGTAGCTCCTATAAAATTAATTTAGTAGGATCTGGCATTACATTTTCAAGTGGAAAAATTATTCAATTCTTTTTCAGTAAGATCTTTTTGGATACTAAATATACATATATTTCTTTGCATTTCTTGCCTTTCTTTCTTTCTTTCTTTCTAAAATACTATAGGACCATGTAACTGTTCTAGCCAAGATTATGAAAGTGATTTTTGTCCCTTCTGATCCAAAGTGTAGCTCTTAACTTCTCATTTCCTGTTATTAATAATCATGAATGCTTTTTTTGTTGATATCATCAGACTCAAAGATGAATCCATTTTACTTTCCCAGTCATTGATTGGATCATTTTTATTTTTTAGAGTTACTTTTAAGACCTACAACAACATTTGAATGGGAAGGAGGCAAACTTTTAAGTATGAACAGAGAGAATATGAAGTGTATTACTTCAGCTCAATTTAAACTATTGTGATTGATACATGGGGTTTGGGAGTAGTCATGGTGATCTCCACCAGTGTCCTGGTCTGACTTTTGGAATACATATAAAACAAGTACAGTTCAATTTATATTAATGGTTCATGCACGTCAGTCCGTCATCAGGCTCAAAGCACCATGTAAGGGGGCAAAGAACATATCAAGGGATTAGGAGTCAGGGTGACTAGAAATAGTCTTACATATGAAGTGCAAAGGACAGGAGGAAAAGCCCAGGGTTCTGGAAATTTCTCTTTTCCCTTGATACTGTCACACTGCAGAGGAATAGATCAGTTTATTTAATATTATCTTAGAAGAACTGTTAAAAACATGGCTTCAGAGAACAGTTGCCATTCTCAAAATTTGTTTTCTTTTTCCCAATATTGAACACAATTGACGGCTTGTAGAAAAATGTTGCCTAGTGATAATAAGATCAATATCAACAAGCATTATATTTCTCCAGTAGTTTAAATTTATTTCAATTTATCAGCTCTAGTATGAATTTTGTTTTCCAGCATATTTCTTACTTATAATTTTATACTGTGTGCTAATGAATAGGTCTTTATAAAGTACTTAGAACTAAATAATTATAAAGTAAAATAATCGTTGCCTTTTGTTTCTTGTTAAAATGTATTTTAGTCATTTAGAGTCAGTAAACTATCCCACCTGGTAATATTTGGCATGCCAAATATTTTGACAGTGAAAAGATTAATGGTCTGATGTTGTTTCTTTCACATCAGAAATAGCAATTCACTAAACTTGACAATCTTTGTTTTCCTTTTACATGTTACAACATAATTTGGCCATCGTTTGGAAGCATGTTGTATGTAATCACAAACTAGATTTTTGAGATGGGGGGTGGATGTGAGGAAAATGAAAACAAAAGAAAATAAACAGCAAAGTGTCTAAAATAAATTAAAACTGTTTTTGGCCAATAATTTCGTTAACATTCATTTGCCCTAAATTACATCATCCGGGTACCTAAATTCTGATACTTAGCTAATCTTGATACTAGTAAAATTATTTCAGTTTTCCAAGTTGAAAAAATAAAAGCAAAATCAAAACCCACTGTTGTCGAGTCATTTCTTACTTATAGAGACCTTTTCTAACAAAATAGAACTGCCTCATGTCTCCACGGCTGTTAATCTTTAGCGAAAGCCGTCACAGCTTTCTCCCACAGAGTGGGGGGCTCGGTCTGGGCTCAAATCATTCACCGATTGGTTAGTTACATTTTTTTTTTAACTAAAGTGCAACCCAGATTCCTTGTTCTAAGCAAGAAAAAGGTGTGTGTGTGTGTGTGTTGGAGAAGTGTGGGGTGGGGTTGGGGATGGGTCAGTAATAAGTCTTCAATGATCATGTTCTTATTACTGCCAATAGTCTGAAACTTGCTTTTTTGTAATCCTATCCTTATCATCAGTGGCACAGCCATTTGATGATGTTAGTTTTGTGATCAGAATCAGACTAAATGGTTATTTGCATTTCTCAGTAATGCTTCTTAAGAGGGCAAGCACTGTTTTTAAAAATGCTCCATTTTATTCTGTTTATAAACCTAATAAAGATGTTTGTAAAACAAAAACCACAGGTTGGCTTGGGAAAATAAAATTTAAAGGCTGGTACCTACATGAGTGAGGATGGTTTAAAAATATAGTTTATTAAACATATCTATCCATTTATTATTGATAGGAGACTAGTCAGACAGTGGGCTATGAGATGAAAGAAGTGAGAGTAAAAGTTAAAAATAAATAAATAAAATAAATTTTATTTGAAATCTGTTTGGTTGTATAGAATTTTAATAAAGCATAGTGCTCTCTTTTGCATAGGAATACAAAGAGTCCTAAGGAGAGGATGGGTACAGTATTTGAGATTACTTGTGAGAAAAGTCAAGGAAAATTTGATTTTAGCTAGCTGTCAGACATCAGTGATTCCAAGAAAAAATATGACTTTTTTTTTGGTGGGAGGCCAAGGTGGGGTGTAGCGTAATGATAATTTTCTTTTTATTTATTTGCATTTAAAGATTTCTGTAATTTTCTTTTTGTCTTTTGGTTCATTTACCAACAGTCCTTGAAGAGAAATGGGAAAAGTTCAATGAAACTCTGAGAGTTTCCAGAGTGGTAATGACACCGCACTGTTCTCACTGTAAATTCACCAAGCATATGCCCAGTAGGATAGCTGCTTCTTCCATAGAGATCTCTGGGAGTCTCATCAGTTTTTATTTTTGAGACTTTCCCACTCTACCTAATAAGACTCTACTCCTTATCTCATATAATTATAAGCAATGTGTACACCCCATAATTGTTTAAGCAGCATGTACTTAGCAAGTATGGATTGAAGAAGGAAGGACATGGTGGTCCATCTCATGGAAGAGCATGTGTTCTTAATTGCATATTTTGGCTATATTAAGTTATTTTAGATGTCACTATCAACTTATGGTTGATTTTTTTTACAACTTAAAGTACATATTCTGAGAAATGGAAATACATGTATTTCAAAGGGCAAGGTAATTTTATATAAAAAGGGAGAGAAAAATCTGATATCCAAACAAAGTCCTAATTATTGTATTTAGATTCATTGAAACATTGTGCTGTCCTGTGTTTGAATGTGTATATCATTAATTTTAATGAATTAATTTTAGTTGGATCCTTTCCCAAAATGTACTTACATAATTAGAAAAGCTTGTTAAATTTGAAAATGTTTTAAGTATCTTTTCCCATCTAATTTTTCTATTTAAAACTAAAAAAAAGTAATGTTTTAAGTTTCTAAACTTATTAGAGATTTGATAAATTGTAAATATAGGACACATTTAGGACAAACAATCCATTTTATGCTGAACATGTTTTAAAACTCAAATTTGAAATAAAAGGATGATCTTATGTTTGTATGAAATTTTAAACTTTAAAATATCCAATAAAAAGCCAGTTACCTACTTTATCATTTATATGTGTGTGTATTTTTGTGTTTAAGTGACCAGACATCCCGCTTTTTGATAAATTAACAATGTCCCATGGCATTCAAAAATGAAAATAAATATATTAATGCTATTTTTGCATTCTATGAAAATTTTTGTTGCTCCATATAGACCAATTTTTTAATCCAGAAACACCTCCCCAACCCCCCGGTCAATAATGTCCCACTTAAAATCTGGTCACTTTAGTATGTGTGTGTGTGTGAGTATGTGTGTAAAGCCAGGGGCTCTTGAGTGGTCAGTTAGGACAGTTGGTGACCTCAGATGTGTCAGCTCAGAATTATGTCCCCAGTGACTGTGAGCTTTCGTAGCAGATCCTCTGTCTTTAATCATAAGTGTCTCTGGATGGATTTAAGCTGCCAACCTTTTGGTAGGAAGTGTAGTGCTTAACTAAAGGGCTCCTACATTAAAGGAGTACCCTTCTCGAAAAGCACGGGAGGCTTACTCAGATTGCAATCATCGTTTAGCACATTTTTGGGGGCCATCCATTATTTCTCTCTTGGGGAACACAAAAATAAAAGCTTTAGTACAGGCAAAAACATGTAACCAAGGCTACAAACATTTCAATGAATGAGATATATTATTCAATATTATTAGTTCACTATGCCATTTGTGAGTAATATGTTAAGATACTTCATTGTTTGTTGAAGAATTAAACAAAATGTGCTGAATGCTGTTGAGTACATACATTCTGAATCCCTTCAAACTGAAGACAGAACAAAATACATGTTTTTCTCTAACCAAAGTATTGAAATGGAGCCCTCCATCAGGCTAAATGCAGGACACTGTATTGCCTATAGCTAGGTTCAAGCTCTTCCAGCATTTCAGTGCACTGCCTCATGTGTGCTTGATACCAAGGCTTAGGTTTTTATCTTGTTACCAGGCTGCTGCTGCTGGCAGGATCCTTCAAGAGATTAGTGAAGTACAGTTCTTCTTCACTTGTGATTGTGACCTCTGCCGGGATCTTGGGCATCATGCTAGATGGAATTGACGCTTTCCTTGGACACTTACCTAAAAAGATTTGGAAAGGGATTTTCTGCTTTTTCTTAACAGAACTAAGATGTGGCCATCAACAGCAAAACTGGGCCAGACTGTTTCTTTATAGCACAAGAAAGGATAACTGAACTCATTTTTCGTGGTACTAGAAGTTAGTGATCGTAAAAGCCAGATCCCCACCAAGACCTCACTTTTATTTACAGTTTCTTCGACCAGCTACTGGCTGGCGGCCACCTGGCAGGAGTCAGGTCTCCTCATGTAGTAGTTGGAGGACTTTCCATCAACTAGACACTTCTGGCGAGGAGTATTGTCAATCCTGACAATGATGACACCTTCTTGCTGGTGTGGCCTTTGTTATGAGAATGAGGGACTCTGAAAACTGCCTCTATGTTAGACTGGGTTGACTAGAGAAACAAATCCAGAGACACTCATATATGTATTGGGAAGTACTTTATATCAAAGAGTAATTATATATTAAGAAAACATCCAACCCAATCAAGATATAATCTGTAAGTTTAATATTAGCTCATATGCCCAACACTAGTCCATAAATTCCTCTTCCATCTCAACACAGCACATGAAAATATGCTGAATGCAAGAGGATTACAGGCTGATGGGTGGACTGTCATGTGGATCCAGTGGCGATGGAAGCATCTCCAGGGCTGGGGCTGCCATTGGTGTGGCTCCATGTGGTTTGTTAACAGGAAGGTGAAAGAGAGACTATGTCCCATCTTCAGGAATGAAGAGAATAAGTTTCCTGAATCCTCATGAGAACATCATGCCAACATAGAGGGAGCATCAGAGTATTACCTCATTGATAGGGTAGACACCACCCCTTCATTTTTTTATCAAGTTGACAGGAAACTGTGTAACTCCCACAACTTCTCAATCTGCTGCTTTGTCTCCTTGCCTGCTGGGACTCTGCGTTAGCCTCAATGGGTGGCCCTATCTTGACAACACAACCCTGAAAGCTGTCAGCAGTCTGCCATATTTCTTCCAGCCTTGGGTCTACGTGACTCTGCCTCCACCAGCTTATGGTCTTCCTGCTTTCCACTTCTCCTTTCTGTGTCACCTGCCTACAACAAGGTGAGTTGGAAGAGAGACTTATGGACTAGAATCATACATGTGGACTTGAATTGGACTGGTCTAGCATATCTTCTCAATACATAGATACTTCTTGATATAAAGCTCTTTCTTATACATGGGTGGACGTCACTGAATTTATTTCTCTAGACCAGTGGTTTTCAACCTGTGTGTAGAGACCTCTTTGGGGAGGATCAAAAGACCCTTTCACAGAGGTCACCCAATTCATAACAGTAGCAAAATGACAGTTATGAAATAGCAACAAAAGTACGTTTGTGGTTGAGGGTGTCTCCAAAACTTGAAGAACTGTGTTAAAGGATCACGGCATTAGGAAGGTTGAGAACCACTGCTTTAGACAGTCTGGCCTAACACACCTCATGAACTAGCTGTTTTAAAAGACACACTATTTTCTTGATCAACCCTTGAGAAGAAATTAAGTTGCCTGTGGAAGCCCTGGTGGATTAATGGCTTATAGGTTGGGCTGTAAACCATGTGTCATCAGTTTACACCAACCAGCTTCTCTGTAGGAGAAGAAGAATGAGCTTCCGCTTTCCTTAAACACTTAATGTCTCAGAAATTCTAAGGAGCAACTGTATTTTTGTCCCATAAGATCAATATGAGTGAGAATTGACTCTTGGAAGTGTTTTTTCTTTTCTTTTTTTTTTTTCCCTTTGGTGTTTTCCGAAAGGATGCATCAATTACATTACTAGACACAAACTTCCCCCTCTCAGTGGGAAACCTCCCTACTTACTTCACTTCATTAAGATCCTCCTTGAAAGGATGGTTATCTTGGAAACAACATAGGGCCCTCACTACCACACATCCTACACCTCGTTAGCCCTCTATATAATTCTGCCAATCTTCATTCAAGAAGGTAGAAAGTGTTTGTAACTCTTTTTTTTTTTAGGGGGGGGGTGCATCACTGCTCTCCGGTGGTGGGAGTAGGAGGCCCAGCCCCACTGCTGGAATTGAACCTCCGTCCCAGTGGGCCACAGTCCCGCACACAATCACTATGCCACCGGGGCTCAGCCCAGTGTTTGTAACTCTTAAACCTCTTATGAACTTTTAAAAGAAGTGCTCCTATATAAGTCAGTATAATCTATTGATTATATAATGTTTTAGTTGACTCACTTTGAAGATATCTTTCTGACATCTTAAAATGGATATCTTTCTGAAAGTATTGTTTTGTTTTGTTTTTTTTGGCATCACTGCCCTCTGGTGGTGGAAGTAGGAGGCCCAGCCTTTGCTCTGTGGAGCTGGAATTGAACTTCCATCCCAGTGGGCCACAGTCCTGCACACAACCACTACGCCACCGGGGCTCAGCCCAAAAGTATTATGTTTTTAATGTAAATATTTTTATTTTGACTCAACATACCAGCGTGCCATATGTCGTGATAGTGCAAATTTAATCACTTAACTTTCTAAAGAGGGTAAATAATAAAAAGGGAAATTGTTATGAAGGCGTAAACTGTAATGACAGAAAATTCTCAAAGGAATTTCATTTTCAATAAATAAAATTATTATTTATGAATGTTTAAGCATTCAACGACTAACAAAGAAATTGGCAATTCAAACTCACTCAGGAATGCTATAGAATTTAGGCCTGGAAATGTCTTTCTACAAGGTTATAGCCTTCCAAACCCTATGAAGTAATTCGACTTTCCATGCATTGAGTTGTATTTGTCAGAATCAACTTGGCAGCAAACACAGTCACCGACATCTGTAACAACAATAATTTCTTTTTGGACTTAGGTCCAATAATCACTTAGCTGTGTCTGAAATCACTATGAGTCAGAACGGACTCGAGACAGTGAGATCTAAGATAGTGTCAGGGATAAGAGAAATGTCATCTCCTTAAACTCAACCATTTTTTGCAATGGTTTATAATTCATAGGACAAATAGTGTACATTTTGGGATATTTAATTTGGTCTGATGACCGTGTTAGTGCCAGATTGAATTTCAGGAACAATAAAAAAAATGGGTGATGAGATGATAATAGTACTTTGCAACTTGCCATTGCTGCTGGTAATAAAAATGCCTTTCACAGGTCCTTTAAAATCACTGACTTGTATTCTAATAGACTCATTTACCTATAAGCTGCTTTCTCTCGTACAGGGCCAAGTTTCCCATTTGCCTCATATATTTGAATATATTGTTTTTTTGTTGAAACATTTAAAAAACTTTTTACAATACTCAAACATTGTAAAACTTTTTTTAAAAGTGTGAATCTTTTAAAGTAAGTCATGATTTTTAAATTTAAGAAATTAGAGGGGCTGAACCCCGGTGGCATTAAGTGGTTGAGTGTGGGACTGCGGCCTGTGGACTTGGCGGTTCAAATCCAGCGTCGGCTCTCAGGAGCAGCGCTAGGTAGCTCCCACGACCAACAGAGGGCAGTGGTGCCAAAAAAATTAGAAACTCATTAATAAGTGAAATACAGACCAAAGAAATCAAAGCTTTATTAAGGAATCTTTCTGTAGTATATTTATTCATCCTGAAAATGGAAGTTGTTATCATGAATATTCAAGAACATTTTTGTTAGACTTTATTAACCACCTCAAATCAATTGATGCATACAAAAAAATCTACTCTATGTGTGAATATTTGTATACAATTTTTAGGTAAAACATTTCTTTGAAAAAATGTAAAACCAAAGTTTATCTATGTGTCTTTACTATGTTGTCAGTGTGAAGTGCAGATACTAGAAACTAATCTGCTATTGTTAGGTGACATTGAATCTGTTCAGACCTCTATATTATGGAAGGAAACACAGATACTGCATGGTCTTCATTAGAAACTACTTTATTTATGGCCACATAGCTAGGTTACTTCATGAGAAGGTATTTTATGTGTGGTCATATGACCAGAATACTTTTTAGGGGAGCATGGTACTCTACATATTCTAGTGAGATTCCAGAATATTTTGGTTATAATTATGTGGCATCTGTTGATTTAAAACATTTCCTCTGCCTTGATTTTTCTTTATTTGCATTCTCCCTATTTCATCTCAAGCATCTAATATCTGTTTTGCCATTTCTAAATAGCTTTCTAAATTGTACCCTGTCTCAGGAAATTTCACTCTCCAAAATACACTGCAAAATTGTAAATCCAAATTAATTCTCATAAATACAATGCTTTCCTACCATTCTCTAAAGACTTTGGCAGTTCCTCATTATTTTATAAATTAATATCCAATATTCACATGGAATTACTTTATATTGTATTACTTTATTGTTTTGTATTTCTCCCCTTAATATGTATATTCGAGATAAGTAGAACAATATTCTGTTTCAAAAATTTACTCTACATACGATGATTCCAAGTCCAACTTTGATGGTGCCATCTTTGGGAAATATTGTTTCCTGTTAAGTAGGATGGTACCCCTTACATTTTAAACCATTCTTGCTTTAGAAATGTAAATAGATGCATTTTAAGGTGTTTATTACAATTAAGGCAAATGGAACATGTTGAATTTGAGCTGGCTACTATCATAGCCTTTGTTCTCTAGAGAGCCAAAGTCAGTGTGATATATGATGAGGGGGTCCCCTCCAGAAAATGGATTTTATGGTACAAGCTGTGTATTAAATTTTTTTAAAACAGCCTCCTCACCTTCAAAGAACTCTCCAGTATACTTAATGCATTTGGCAAATCTGTGATTCCATTCTTGGAAACATTTTTCAAATTCATCTGTTTGTATGGCTGACAAAATCTCTCATTTTTTTCTTCACCTCTTCTACATCTTCAAATTGCTATCCTTTCATGTCCCTCTTCATTTATGGAAGCAAAAAGAAGTCACACAGAGCAAGGTGTGTGAGTGGGTCAAGAAAGGCATGCTGCTTTTTGTTAAAAAAAACTGGCACACCGAGATGTCTGCATGAGCAGATGCGTTGCTGGGGTAGCAAAACCAGTCTCCTGTTTGCCACAAATCAGGCGTTTCTTTGTTGCACACACTGTCATGTTATCTTTTCAGGACCTCTAAATAGAAAGCCTGATTAGCAGTCCAACCTGGTGGAACCAACTCTAATACACTATGAGTTGACATTTTTGTCTGTTCAGGAAGTTGACAAATGTTCAGAACAAAGTTTGTCAGCATTTGACATTTCACCTTTTTTGAAACAAGAAACCCATTCATAGAGTTGAATTTCCACCCTAGTGTTGTCTTTGTAAGCTGTGTTTAAAATCTAACAGTTTCTGCAGCATTTTCCCAAAGCAAGAAACAATTTCATAGCTCATGTTGTTTCTCTTAAATTGCCCATCCCAAAAAATGTGGTTCAAGTGAAGTTGTTTTTATGAAAAAATTCAGTGACCACAGAGAACCTTCCCAGGAATATAACTGGGTGGACTAACTCCAGTCAAGTTGCTCAATGCTCACCTTGCAGGAGAAATAAGTACTATCAAAGCTCTGCACTGGCCAGCATGGTTTTTTGGGGGTGGGCTACCCTACTATATGTGTGTGTGATTATATATGTGTGTTTGTGAGTGTGTGTAATTATATATGTGGTTCATATATAGTTATATAGTATGCATGTGTGTGTATGTATATGTATGTATATGTATATGTATATATATGGAAGGGTCCAATACCATGAGTCATACTCATACTTTAGTCTGGAGACTCCACCTTACCTCTTATAAAGTCTGGTGCTTATGAACCTGTGATTGGCAGTAAAACCATAGACTGGTGGCTGCAGCGGTAAATGAATCTGAGGTAAATAGTTCCAGCTGCAGAGGAAAATGAATTTAAGTTGGCAGGTTAGATGGTGAGGTGCTGACAGTTCTCAGGATGAGCATTAAATATAGCAGGCTGTTGGCTCAAGTCCAAAAGACCAGAGGTTGATGAGTCAGACAGAGTATCCAACCTTTCAAAAAAAAAAAAAAAACCAAACATGTTTTCTTACAACTTCTACTTATATTGGAAGGAGGCCATGCTCCCAAAGAACTTAATTGCTCTAGGGCTTTGACCTGAGTAACATTTTTGCATACTGCCCTAATTTTATCTCACATTGGTGGCTGACAGTTAATTTGTTCTGATTACATGTGTTAGATCATTTCATGGCCACTGAGAATTCTGGATCAGCATAGTTGGCAGAATTGACCTTACCTATAATAGGTAATTATTTAGAATACAGATCTTATTAAAATCAGAATTCTACCTTCTCCAGATGACCTAGGATATTTTATAGAAGAGCATTTTTGATTATGTCCATAATGTCAACATATTGGATATTACCCTCCAAGATTTATTATTGACCTACTGACTATATATCTACTTTATTTCTTTGTAGTACAATCACCATTTTGGTTTTAAGAAAAGTGCTACTGAAAATCCAGTTACTTGAAATTATAAGATAATACTTGATGTAAAAGTGATGGAAGAAAATAAATAATGACCTTTTAAAATAAAGGTGCTATGTACTGATGCAGAAAAATGCTTATCTTTGATGCATAATTTAAAAAGGATATCTTTGCTTTGATGCATAATTTAAAAAGGATATCTTTCCCAGCAATATTGGAAAAATTTTATAGCCTGTACATTTTCTAAATAAGCTTAAAAAAACAACTTTAATACCCAACTCAGTGTTTCATTGTTGTTGCTAAATTGATAAAACTACACGTGTTAATCTTTCCCAAGGATTTTTTAATATATATTTTAGTTGATATTTTCAGCTAGCTGTGAGGCAGATAATTGTTAAACATTATCTAATGAATTTGACAGAGACAGGGCTAAATAATGACAAGACTGCTTAAATCCTTTCAGATTCTCTTGTCAATAAGCATCAGAGCAATGGCTACATTTCTATTAAATGTTGACTAGTTAGTTTCAAAAATAATGAATAATTTGATGACTGAGAAATGCATGTTTAATCAGATATCAGAAGGCTTCCTTTTTATTTTTAACATTTCACTGAAAACTTTAACCTTTGTAGTAGTTACATAATTTCATGTCAACTTGTAGCTATACAAAATTGTATGGGTAGAGTTTAGCTTATAAATCAATTCACAGCCTGATGGTGACTCCTTGTGGGTATGGCCTTCTCAGAAGGAGGGCCCTGGGTAGCTCCCTCCCTCTCTCTCTCTCTGTCTCTCTGCCCTCTCCTCTTTGCTGTCTGACCCTTGTAGCTGTCAGAGCAACCGCCATTGCATCCACATGGCTTTGCACCCACTGCCCTGTGATCTTCCTGCATTCTGCATCATTGTATGTGGCTGCATGAGTCTGAAGAGGGACTTATGGATTGATTTGGACTTATGGACTTGATTTGAACTGGGCTGGGATGTTCTTTTGATATAAAATTACTTCTTGATACACAGCTATTTCTTACACATATTTGAGGGTCACTGGATTTTTTTCTCTAGTCAACCCAGTCTAAGACCACCTGTAAGAGGGTGAAGCAGAGGTCAAGGATAGATAGGTATTAGTTCTAAAGAATTTGAGATTAATTGTCCTATCTAGTTTGTTAGCTTTTCTCTGTCAATCCATTCATCCTCCCATTCACCATCTTTTTTATTAATTTCCTTGACATATTAATTTCCTTGACCTCAGACCCAAGGGAAGAAATGAATCTAAGGAAAATGTGAACATCAGTCTCCTTCCTCATACTGTAATCTGTATACAATAAATATGAAAGTAAATACATGATAAATATGGAAGTAGCCTTTCCTTGAAGGACAATTTTATCATGACTACAGAAATCTAATAATTTATTCCTCTAAAGTGAGTGATGCATATTGCTTTCTTTTCCTTGAGAAAGAAAAAATAGGCAGATTGGATTACAAATTAAGAATAATAGCTGTAATGTAGGTATTTTATATGGAGTCGATTAAGATTCTAAAAATGATGTCTGTTTATTTAACATACTTAATTATAATATTGCTGTATACTTAGAGCCATGATATTTAATCAATAGTCCCTTTTTAAAGCAACACTTCAAGAGCTTTTTTGCATAGTGTATTGCTACATATGCTTGTTACTGTGTTGTGCAAGACTAGATTTAAACAAAATGTACAATTTTATTATTGGCCACCACTTAATGTCCCTTTTATTTCTTAAGTTATTAGTTTGTCAGATCTACCTTCCTCTTTGGCACAGACAATAATTTTAACTGTCTGGTGATAAATTGTGATCATAGTAGAAAAATCATCTTTCTCTCTCTGTTACTAAACTTCAATATATAGCACTATCTATGCTCCTCTTATTGTACAGAGATCTTAATATTGCGAGTGGTTGTAAGGGAATGCTTGTTGTTCTTGTCTACCAGTCTCCAAGTCATATTTTAAATATTTTTTCCTGATTCATACATTTTACTTCCCACGGGTTGTTTATTAATCAGTGTTTTTAGCTGTTTATTCTCATTTCGAATCATACAGCATCAGGGATAAAGGGCTCCAGAGCTATAATTCTCCATGTGATCAAGGTCAAGCCTACTTTGGGAAGACAGCTCTTCCTCTTGTATTTTGAGTATCTTCCAAGCAGAAAGCTTCATTTGTCTATCATTATTAATCAGACAAGGTGCTACAGCTATCTATAAGGTTTTCACTGGTCATGTTGTTCTCCACATACCTAGATCACCAGGTTTTTTTTCTCCAGATATCTTAAATCGGAAGCTCCTTACATACTTGTTCACCATAGTTGACCCTGTTGGTGCATGTGATATAAGTGGCATAGGTGACCAACATTACAGCAACATGAAAGCCATCATAGAGTGACAAACTGAGAGATGTAGGTTGAAAAGAAATGATTAATAAATACAATTTGACTATATAAATATTGCTACTAAAAGTTTAATTGATTGGTAATCTTAGTGTGCAATGCAAATGGTAACCATAAAATTTATTTTTATAACTTTGTGGCGATATCCATCATTCTTGGAAATAATTAGAATTTGCCTTCAGGGCATTTTTGTCTACATAATTATTTCCAAGTGCCTTTTAAATTCTCTTTTTAAACTATGAGAGTGAGTCAATGCATTCATGTATGAAAATGTGCCCAAACCCTAGCAGTTTGCAACTGTATTATTCTACTATAAGTCCTGCCATATCAATATATTCTTTCTCAAAATAAAAGTCAAATTGCCAAGGGACTTACTTTTGAGCAAATCTGAGAGATCCAGAGTAGGCTTACCCTCTACAGATAATACTTTGATGTGAGGGCCCTGACATTCACATCTGTTCCTAGTTATAAGTGTATATCAATGAAAGGAGAAGATTCTGTAATTTATAAGCACCAAGCATTCTGCATAAAATCCATACTTCTGGTGTTTCTAAGTTTTTTCTAAGAGATAAGACTTCAAAAAACTTATACCCCCAGGGAAATATTTAAATTATAAAAATTATATATGTGGAAACATAAGACAAAACAGAATACAATTCCACAGTCAGATGATTTTCTGCAAGTTATACCCATATTAAATGATGCTTGTAAAATAATTGACCAATTCTTGTACTTCCTGATCCAAATGGAATTGCATAAATTCATTTTTACTTAAATTGTATGCTGAGCTAGACTATCTGAGGAACTTGGCATAAAGATTGATGGAAGACTCATCTACAGCCTGTGACATGCAGATGATACAACCTTGCTTACTGAAAGTGAAGAGAACCTGAAGCATTTATTGGTAAAAAAGCTACAGTCTTCAATGTGGATTACAACTCAATGCCAAGAAAGCATGCATGCTCTCAACTGAATCAATGGAAAGCATTATAATAAATGGAGAAAAAATGAAGTCATCAATTCTTTATTTACTTGGATTGACCATCAACGTTCATGGAAGCAGTGGTCAAAATATCAAACCGAGTACTGCATTGGGTAAGTCTGATGGATAAGACAACTTTAAAGTGTTGAGAACAAGTATATCACTGAGGAGCAGAGTGCACCTTACTCAAACCGTAGTGTTTTTATTTGTTTTAAATACATGTAAAAGCTGTTCAATGAATGAGGAAGACCAGGGGATAGATGCATTTGAATAGTGCTGTTGGTGAAGTACATTGACAGTACGATGAACTATCAGAGCAAAATCAAGTGTTTCTTGGAAGAATTACAGTCAGAATGCTCCTTAGAACCAAGGATTTATCACACATGCTTTGGACATGTGATTAGGAGAGATCGACCTGCTGAAAGGGGCATTGTGCTCAGTCAGTGCATGGTCAGTGAAAATGAGCAAGAGTCTCCAGAAGATGGATTGACGCCGCAGCTGCGGTCCAGGGTTCTCACCGGCAGAGCCATTGTGAGGAGGTGCAGGAGCAGCCTGGCACACGTCATCATGCTGTACTAGCCCGCCCCACAGCAACAAATCACAACGACTTTGAAATATAGTTCACAAACCAATCATCTCCATGAATTCATAAAATAATAATAATAGTATAGATTGAGGGGTTTCACTTTTAATTTTAATGAATTCTAAGAATATTTGGTATTTTTATAGAAGGTATATAGCACTATTCATTTTTTATATATACAGTATCCAAATATTTATATATACAGTATTACTGTAGTTTGCATCTGTTAATCAGACAATAAATATTCTAGTGGATTCTTTAGAGTACAGTACATGTTAATATTCCACTAAAATATTTACCAAATATTTATGTGTTTATACAAAGTAATTACTGATGTAAAATAAAGATTAGGAGAAATTGTTCATCAAGTCTGTCCTTCAGAAAAGGAATAATTCTAGAAAGATGAGTAAATCGTTCGGCAGGGGAAGGTGAGCCTCTTAAGCTCAGTTATGCTTATCTTAAATACCACTGCTGGAAATCTTTTTGAATTGCTTTCTACCTTGCTTTCTTAAGCAAATAGCCTATTGAGCTGGATGCAAACATTTATTATTGAATCAAAATAATCTTCATGAACTTTGTTTATTTGGAAGCATGAAAGCTTCAGCCATTGTTAATGCTACCTATGGAATAGAAAATGGTACCAAGATACGCTACCTGGAACTTGGAGAAACAGCTTAATTATGCTCTTTTGCAATCGGTGACAATCATGGAGTTAAACAGAACACAATCTTTGGAAATACAAAGACTCGACTTTAAATTTCAGCTTTTACACTTCTAAGAATTGTGTGCTTCAGAAGAAATCATTCCATTCTATAAGTTTAATACTGATACATTTCCTGGAATAAAATCACTTCCAGAGAGTTAGTTGTTTGTGATTCACACTCACTAAAAAACAGGTCGGAAGACAAGTCTGGAGATCTGCTTCCAACAAGGTCCTAAACTCCACAGTCCAGCTCTAGCCCGCACACACGGCAGAGTCCCCAGGACGCAGAATGGTCTCAGCAGCAGCTAACAACACAAGTGGAATTGAAATAAAGAATAAATGATACAATCTGTGGACCTCACTTAACTCTGTGTGGCACATCATGAATGCTCAACACATGATGGTTAGACAAATTAGCATATAGAGACCACAGTGCTGGAACTGGGGGCAACAAAAAAGGGTACATGAAGACGAGGAATTCCCTGTGTCGGAAACGCTGCTTTCAGAAATGAATGCCCCCTGTCAGTAGCTGGATTGCTTCTAATTTGCTGCAACCCAACCGACTGTCGCTGTCCAAATCTCTATGTCTGATAATCACTTTAAGCATTGATACTCTTCATTGCACACTTGTCTATTTTTTAATGAATTTTATTTCTTTCTAGTTTTTTAAATTTTTATTAGATTTTTAAATAAAAACTATATTATCAAGACATGACTTATCAAAAAAGGTACACTATACAAAGGCATCTTTATTTCAATTCAGCAAAGCAAATGAGTATAATATTTGGTGGAAATATCTTTGTAGGTTTTTTTCTCTTTTATAATGATTAAAGGATGCTTTTATTTGAAAAGTACACTTTCCTACACTCCGTACCCTCTGTCTTTTCTCTCTTTGTAATTATTTTTGAATTTGTAGTCATCCTAATGCCCTTCATTTTCATAATCAAAGCTTTCTTTTTTATGCTCATATTACAATACATTATGAACAATGAAAATATTTGTGCTAAACCCACACTGAAATAATTCCATGATTAAAAAAAGACTGACATGCATAGGAGTAGAATAGAACATTCCTTGACTCCACAAGAGGCCAAGGCTGTTTCATTTCTTGCTTAGAAATGAAAATTTATTATAGTTCAGTGTTGTCGGCTTTTTAAAAAAGTGGCTAGAGTACAAATGAAGTTAGGAATTTTCTACAATATTATTCAAGGTGTATACTAGGATGCAGTTTCCTTTACTCTAATATCTCTTTTACTTTTCTATCATATCAGTCTCATCTTTATACTTGGCCTGAAATGTCTTCATTTAGGTTTTCCTTTAGACACAATGTTTCCCAAAGTGGGCAACACATCTCTCTCCTGGACAATGGAACAGCCCAGAGGACTGTTAAAGCAGATACCTACATTTTATCCTAGGTTATTGAATACAGTACAGACATTTTTAATTGCCAAGAATGTACTGAGTTACTTTTTATTTATTTTTTTTGAAAAGGGGATTGTAGGTCACATAAGTTTGGGGACCTTTGATTTAGAATCTGTGATAGTCCGGGTAGACTAGAGAAACAAACTCATAGAGACACATATGGATATAAGGAAAAAGTTTATATACAAGAGGAATGGGGCATTGAGAAAGCATCCTAACCCAGTCCAGCTGGAAGTCATACACCTGATACTAGCCCATATTCCGGACATCAGTCTATAATGTCTCCTTCTGACTCAGGAAGTCACAGGTCAATGGGTGCAGAGTCCCAGTGCCAGCAGGGGTCTCCCCAAGGTTCTTTGCTTCCAGGACTCAGGGTTCATCAACAGCATCCAATGGTGGTAAAAGCAACTCAGCGCTGGCAGGGGTCTCCACATGGCTTCTCCAGCTTCAGAGGTCTGGTTCCATCGGGGTAAGGCTGTGTGGCTTCTCCTCTGGCTCCTCTAGCTCCTTGGATGCTGCCATCTTGTCTTGTCCGTAGTTCATTTTCTCAGAGAATAATTCCCAACAATTAGGGAGATAGCTTCTCATCTCTACGAGGGAAATATTGTGAGATTTCCCAGAAGTCTCAGGAGAAAGCCATGCCCACATAGAGGCCTCATTGTCTGCTCAATGGCTATCTCCAGACTAACGGGCTAGACTCCACCCCTACATCTCAATCATGAAATTAACATAAGCACTTGACTGCCACAGAATCCTTCTAAAATGGATCAGCTGTGTCATTGTGCTGTTAGCAAAGAGGTGTTGTCTTTAGCATCAATGAGTGTGACTAGGTCTCTGAAAAGGTGGTCAGGGAGCAGATCACTATCTTTGGTGGCCAGGAGTGATTATGTTGATAAGGATGATGGCAATCCACGGAGATAAAACAATATATTGATAGACACTGAAGCATGAGAAATATTGAAAGAAGTTCAAGCATAACACCACCACCAACAACAACAAAATCCACTTATTTGGTGTACATTTCAAAATCCTGGGAACTCAGTAGTGCAGGGTACACTATTTCACAGCGTTTTCAAGGCTTTAAGTCTTTATGGAAGCAGACAGCTGTCTCTCTCTCCTGCAGGGAAGCAAATGCATTTGAACTGCTTACCTGTTTTTCATAACCAAGTGAGTACTTTAAACACTGCATCACTAGGGACCATTATAAAACAACTACCCTTCTATAATTTTGCCGAGAATTAATTCTAATGCTGGGTTTACTCATATTGTTTTTATCTTTTTCGCTCACATGTCAACATCTTAAAGGCTTAGCTAGTTTGCTTTTTAATTTCTAATTCTCTTGGGCTCAACGCAATGCCTGGAATAGTGGAACTCAATGCTTATGATAATCTCATGATACAACGATTATTATAAAGCCATATTCCTTCATGCTATATGTTAATCTTTTGCAGCATGTTCATCATTTATGGATATTTGAAATCTTTTGTGAGAAATGGCTTAAGTTTAAATAACATGAATATAAATAAGCACAGCATTTGTTGCATTTAAATTCAGAATTAGGAGACGACAAAAGCTAGGGATTGATATATGTCTTCCCTTTCTGGCAGAGTTTGAAGCTGGTCATAGAGGAAATATTTTTTGATTTATAAAATATTTTTAAGTTTCTACTAGATACATTTTTTAAAATAAGTAAGACCAGTCATTTCGACACAGTTCATGTCATGTAACTTTGTGCTTGCTTCTCTGTAATATATCCTGGTTTTTAATTTATATTGTGAGAGGATTTTGGAACTCTGTTGAATTTTTAAGGATTCTCTGTGCAGGGTGATGTCAGTAGTTTGAACCTACCCTGCCACTCTGGGGGATAAAGAGATGAGACTTTCTGTTCCCATAAAGAGTTGCCACCTGGCAATTCACATGAGAAGCCATACTTCTTCCTATAGGATTGGAATCAATTACATTGCAGTGAGTTTGCTTTGTTTGTTTTATCGTATTTGTTATTTAAAATTAGGCATGATTATAGATAATATATACATAGTACATGATATTTCATAGTACATAAAGGGTAAGTAAATAATACTTTTGAGGCCAAATAGGGATATTTACATAAGCTAGTTATTAAAAATAAGGCCGTAACAAAGATAAGTGTATTATTTTTCTTTTTTATCCCTTTTTTTTTTGGGGGGGGGCATCACTGCCCTCTGATGGTGGGAGTAGGAGGTCCAATCTTTGCTTCTGTGGAGCTGGAATTGAACCTCCATCCCAGTGGGCCACAGTCCCGCACACAACCACTACGCCACCGGGGCTCAGCCCTAGATAAGTGTATTATTAAAAATATTAAGAGGACGTTTCAATTCCAGTTGAGAGAATTGTGGTATAAACAACTTGTGCAAAACATACATAGGTATACATATACATGTGAACAGAATCTATAGTGTGTACACTTATTTTGTTAATGCATTAGGCTGGGTTCCCTAGAGAAGCCAGCTCAGTGATGTATGATGTGTGTGTGTGCACGTGCACATTATGAAAGTAGTTTACACAAATGTAAAAGCAAGTAAGCCCAATGTGATTCAAGTCCATGAGTGAGAGAGTATGCTGCAGGGTTTCCCTGAGTCTCAGAGTTACTAGGGCTGGTGAAGCAGGAAGTAAGTAGGAAGACCATGGCTCATGAATACTGAGGCATTAAATTAGATGGCAGGTCTGATGGTTCCAAGAGTTGACTGCAATAAGACAGGCTGTGGGCTCCAGTTCAAAAAATGGGAGACTGTTGAACCAGAAACCAGACCAACAAGAAGTGAAGAATCTCTCTTTAGGGTCTACATATATTTATAAAGCAGGTCACATCCTTAAGGAAATATTATCGAACTACATAACCTGTTTAAAGGGTTATCTTAAACTTTACTCTTCCCACTACCGCTTGCCTACTCACAGCAAATCCCATCATAGAGTTGATTACATAATGTTGAATCATTTCATGGAAAGTCTCCACTGGCAAATAATTGACAATCCCGGCCCAGCCCAGTTGACACAGGATCCGTCATAGCTAAGAAGGAAAGTCAAGCACACACACAAAGAATTCTGTAGTCCACTTTTAGTCAATAAAATGCCATTGCAGAAACATGAAGAATTGTAAAGTCAGTTTTTATTTTAAGTGTTCACTGGCTGTTATGCCTTTGACTGTCTGCTACCACAATGTGCAAGGCATCCATTTGTATAAGCAACACAACACAAGCTGCTAGTGTAGTATCTTAGATAACTTGGTTTCCTGGTTGTTTCAAAGAAGAAAGAAGTGCATTTATACCACAGATTTAATAATAAAGTTAAACTTTTTCTCTGTAATGTATGAAAATATGGTTGTAAATATAACTGGCAGGATCTTTCTTTAAAATTCAGCTATAAGGCAGATCATATTTTCACATGTACAATTTAGAATATTTATTATTGATATACAATTCCTATATTTTATTGATTATGATGCCCTTGATGGCATGCTAGAGAAAATTAGATTGAAATATATACATAGGCAATATTATGATTTGACTTTCAAATGCAAATATGTTGCACCTGACATTACTTAATATTATCATAAATTTATTCATATTTTAGGATAATTATATTAATTCTTACAGGCAATAAATACTATTTTATTTTAATTAGTTTCAACGGCAAGAAATAGATCACAATTCCCTCAGCTACAACCAATTAATTTTCCCTATTAGAGATTGCAATATAATAGTTTTATACTCAGTAATGTGTGCCACTCTTGAATCTATTACTTATCCAATTTTTTTTTTTGTTAGCACACCAGGTTTTTAATTAAACACAGGTGCAAAAGTTAAACAACATTATGGTAGGGGAAAGCCTTCAATTAAATGAAATGCAAAAGAACGTATAGATGCAATCATGTGGCGTGTAAGTCACTGTAGTCTAAATCCATGCCGCTACAGCTGTGGGGCTGGTTCTGACACACAGCCACCTTCCAGGAAGAGAGCGCTTCCTCTAGGGGGTGCCCCGACTTAGCGGCTACGAAAGCACGAACCTCTACTTCATCTTGGATTATGACACAAAACATCTCAATTTCTAGGAGGGTGTTAAGAAATCAACCTTTCTCAAAAGGGGTCATAGGTCAAATAAGCTATACTCTACAACAGCAACTCTCCACTTGTGGGTGGCAACCCTGTTGGAGGTTGAACGACCCTTTCACAGGACTTGGTCAATTCACAACAGTAGCAAAATCACAGTGATGAAGTAACAACAAGAATAATTTTATGGTTGTTTGGAGGGTGGGGGACTGTCACCACAACATGAGAAACTGTATTAAAGGGTCGCGGCATTAGGAAGGTTGAGAGTCATTTCTCTAAAACAAAGGAGAACTATTCCATAATGTTTCTGAAATTCCAAATCTTTACAGAAGCAAACAACCTCACCTCCCCACCCCTCCCTGTGGAGAGCTAGGAGAATTTGAACACTTGATCTGTGTGGCTAGTAACCCAATTGTAAATCCGCTTTGCCACTGGTATACTTAATATTTATTTTATCTCTATACAGAAATTTTGAAAGATTTGATATGAATCATTACACACTAACACATACATTTTCTATTTTGTTGGTAATCTAAATATAAACATACTTGAATATTTGGTCGTGGGCGCTACCCAGCGCTGCTCCTAAGATCCGCCGCAGGATTTGAACCGCCAAGCCCGAGGGCCGCAGTCCCGCACTCAACCTCTTACGCCCCTGGGGCTCAGCCCCACAAAGTTATTTTCATTACTACGTCAGAGCTTTAATTTTTCTACTGTTATGAAAAGGGGTCACGAGCCACACGTTGAGAACCATTGGCTAGTACCACACCTTGGTAGTGGTTACCTGGAAGTGGCTAATTGTAAAGGACCCTACAAACCAAGTTTCATACTCTAGTTTCTCAAACCTGAAGGGATTATTTCGATCTGCAGGAAAACTTAATAACTGCTATCATTATGGTGACATTTTTGATATTTATAAAGTGATAATTGTTTAAATATTTAAGTTGATTTCCTTGAAGATCAGTACATTGAAAAGATTAATGAAATCACCATTTTTTCCCTCTGTTTTGCCCAGAGCAAATTGCTATCATCTTAGACAAGGATTCTGTATCCCAGTGTGTGTGTGTGTGTGTGTGTGTGTGTGTGTGTGTGTGTGTGATGGAAATTGACATGTTTGCCAAGAATTTTATTAAAATATCCAAGGTGATATACATGGGACAAATATCTGTCACAGTATGCATAGGAGTGATGTTCTATATTGACTGCCAATGCTAAGTTATGCTCTTTTGCTATTTTCCTACCCAAACACACAAATTATTTACCTATCTGACTGTTTAATAACACATTGAAGAAAACTGGCACATATATTTTTCCCCATAGAAATAAGAATCATTTCTGGAAAACATAGGATACTATAAGTTTAAAAAATCAATTATAGGCTTGCCTGTCTCCAAACTTATGCTTTCCTGTGGAAGTTTAGTTGTGTCAAGTAATAGAGAATCAAAATGAAGAGTCATATCAGGAAAAAAAAATAGATCTGAGTTATAAATAAAATCACACTTTATTAATATGTAAATCAAAAAATTGTTTTGGCTTTCTTTTAAAAATCTGGCTATCCAATCAGGTTGCTTTTAAAAGCAAATGATGATTTCAGTCTTTCTTAAGGAATTTTTTATAATGGTGCTTGAGCATTAGAAGTTAAATGTTGTAAAGGTGTCATTAGAAATAACTTACTGAACCATTGATGAGCTGCAGTTTGCTTACTGAGACAGCTGGGTTACAGTTGATTGCATATACTAAAAAATAAAATAAAATACAAAATCGGCATAAAAGAGCTAAATGTAACTCTTCATAGAACACAGGAGCTCTGAGAGGTAAGCAATTAACTGGTAGTTTTGTACAATAAGAATTTTAATTAAAATAATATCTTCTATTTTATAGATCAACAACGTGTCATGAAAGACTCTACATGCATGGTAGTAAATAACCTGGAAACAGCATCTCTTGTATGCTTTTATATATTTTTTCTCAGTACATTTTAGGAAAACAGTCTCCAACTCATGAAAATTAATGATTAAATGTTCAGAGGAATTCATATAATCACAGAAAGCACCATTTTTTCTAAATAAAAAGAATCCATGAGTCTCAAAATAGAACACATGTAATAACTCAGTGAGCTAAATCTCTAAATGTTAAAGTTTCAAACCTAACACAAAATTGTATATTTTATACAGATGTTCTTTATACCAAGAACATTGGCTGTTAGGGTCCACGTAGTGATGAAGTTTTAGTTCAAATTGTATCATGAATCAGATACACTGCCCCAAATAGCTATTATAAAGAATGTCATGGGTTATCAAATATGGGGTCCCTTTGTAATTAATGACAAAGCAATTAGTAAAATATGAACCTGGTTTAACTAGTAAAACAGAATGGGTTTAGCAAAGAGAAGAATAAATGCAAATACCTATGCATTTTTCTTGCTTCTAATAAGATGAGCTTGAGGGAAAAGAAGGAAGAGAAAGCTACCTTTGATTGATGGGCATCTAGAGACCGTCTGTGTGTTTGTGTCTACACGCAGTTGAAAGATAATTGTGTAAAGTTTACATCCTGACCAGAGATGTGGCTTTTTTGAGCTACCTGTCCTTGGAGACGCTGGGGCTCCACCTCAAAATTTAATCCTTCATTTTAAATGTTTCCTAATAAACTACTTGGGTATGTCAATCTTGATCCAGAAGTATGCATCTACTCCACCAGTCACTGGCTCCATTTGTGTGCAACTTTGCATCTCACCAAGCTCTAGCACGCCAGGATTCATTTTCTTCACAATCCAAGTCACCTTTTTCTTCTTCTTTTGGACAATATAAAAAGTATGCCAAAGGCCTAAGGATAAAGTTATATATGCTCTGAGTGTTCATCTGAGGCTATCCCAAGATCCATTCTGCAATAGCAGATTGAATCTGAATTCTGTTTATGTATTTTCTATACTATTGACTAAAATGTTGGCACTGAACTGACATTCCATTTTTGAATCTCTAGTCTACTTTATTATAGAACATAACATGCCAGAAAGCAACCAACTTAGACTGGTATGTGTGCTGATGCCAAGAGACCTAATCAGAGTCTAGCATATGGGACATTTGAAAAAAGAAATGGATGTTAACTATCTGGTGGGGCATTTGGACTGTTTCAGAAGCCTTTGGGTTTTTCTTGGTGACCTCAGTGGGAGTCATTGAGGGATTGAGCAGCTGTGGCTACTCTACCTGTAAGTGGTCCGAATTACAGCCTTTTGGCCTTCCTACCTTCTCCACCTGACAATTTCTCTTTGGCTTCATGGCTGCTTTCTAAATGGTCTGAGAGCTATCTAATGAGGTTTTACTTGGAGATTTGAGAATGAAATAGTTACTGATGGCATACATTCAAATTCAAATTCACTGAACACTTAGGGGCTATCTTTCAGGAATTGTATTTACTGAAATGCAAAATAACTGTGGTTAAGAGCAATTCTGAAACCTAATCCCACTAGTTTAGAATACAGAACCTGCCATTTTCTATCTAACTTCTAAGTCCTGAAAGGCTCATAGTTATGAATCCACCAGCTGCTCCAACAGAGAAAGGTGATGCCTTCTGCTTCTGGGGAGATTTACAGCCTGGGGAACTCAATGGGGCAGCTCTCTTCTGCCCCAGATGTTCTCTGCGAGTTGGATTCTACACGGTAACACTGGATGACTTCTGTGGGTAACAGTTTCTGCCTCTATAACGTGAGACCTGGGGTGTATATTGTTACAGGAGTAAAGTGAATTTATACATCTGTCTGTTCATTTATGTGTACTTATTCCACCATGCAGCACATTAAAAAGTCCTTAGTGAATGCCATGCACATACTCTTTAATCATAAGAGTCCCTGTTTTAGGGATATTTTCCTTTGACTAATAAAGGAAGTGAGAATATTTTTGTTCTCTTCCTTTTCAGATCTTTCTAAGTTCACCTTTGCATGTCTTTGTTTATATCTCTCCCCATGCCTTTTAGAAAGCTCGAAGGCTCTTAGCCTTTCTTCCCTTTCCATTTTCAGATGAGTTTGTCCAATCCCAATGGCTTTTGCATAACAGGCTACAGATTGACTTCAAGATGTTCTTTCTCCTCTGAAATGTAGATATTTATACCCATCTTCCTACTGGACCTTTTAATCTGGGTTATTTGTTTAATTCCATGGGAGAAAGATGAGAGAACATTATTGTTGTGTTGGTACGTATCAATGAGTTGATTCTCACCCATAGCGACCTTATGCACAGCAAAATGAAACACAGCCCCTACCCATCCTACCCATTCTCTCTGTGGTGGAGCTCATTTAGCCACCAAGTCAGTCCATCTCTTTGAGGGTCTGCTTTTCTGAAGACTCTCTCCTTGACCAAGCACGGTATTTTTCTCCTGACATATTCAAGATATGTAAGATGAAGTTTCCCCATCCTTGCTGCTAAGGAGCAAGCACTCTGTCTGCACTTCTTCCAAGACAGATTTGTTTGCCCTTTTAGTAGTCCATGATACTTTTGGCCAGCATCATATCTCATCTAAATCATTATAGAAGTTTTCCAACTTCTCTACCTGCATCCCTGCTTGGCTCCTTCAGTTTTTTTCTAAATACAAAAGCTGATGAGCTGTTTTTAAAGTAGAAGTAGAGTGATAAGACTATTATAGTGGAAATAAACCAGAACTTACATTAGCTTTCAAGACCTTACCTGAAAACCACTCTCTACCTTGATTTTTTTGAACTTCAGCTTTTGTTACTTCCTTCTTCAACCTCCGTGACATATATCTCCAATGGTTTCTTGGACATATCAGACGTGGTGTTTGTATTGTGGGTGATCTCTAAGTTATCATCATCAATCCCTACCTCCCACCAACCCTTCCAGGTCTGTACTTCAATGGGTTTCCCTGATCATCCTTTAAATTGTCAACCATTCCTAGTACTGCAAGTTTTCCTTCCTTGTTTCCATTCCAAGTAACAGCTAACACCTTTCTCATAAAACATCTTTTACATATCTATCTGTTTATCCTCTCCCCCTATTGGACATACATTCCCAGAGAGTACGGTCAGCAGTTTGAAATTAATAGCAGCTCTGCGACAAAAAGACTGGGCTTCCTTCTCCCATAAGCAGTTACAGCCTTGGAAACTCATAGTGAGTCTGTATGGACTCAATAGCACTGAGTTGGTTTTTGAATGATTCTTACTTTTTGTCTGTTTGCTTGTTTGTTCACAGCTATAACCCTAGGAACCTACCTCTGGATCTGATACATGTGACTACTTATTGCCATCAGTTGACTCATAGTGGTCCTATCAGGCAGGTAAAACTGCCCCTGTCCTTTTCTGAGACTCTGTTTAGAGAAGTAGAAAACCTTATCTTTCTCCATTGGAGCATATGGTGGGTTTGAACTGCCAACCTTTCAGACCACAGCCCAACTCGTAAGCACTACACCACCAGGGATTCTCTGAAACATATTAAACTCCCCCAAATATTTGTCAAGTGGTTGAATTAATTTATTCACTGATACTTTACTAAGAATGAAACACACAGCAAAGCGTCACTTTACATACTTTGGGCATGACATTAGCAGAGTCCATTCTCCAGAGAGAACAAAAAGCTTGGTATAGTGGTGAATCCATGAAAAAGAGAACCCATAATAAGGTGCATTGATCCAGTGACTGAAGTAATGGGATAAACACAGTAACAATTGTGATCATCAAACATGTCCGCATTCTATTCAGTCCTACATTTATTCTGTTTATTCTGTCATCGCTATGAGTAAGAACCAATATTACACTACCTAATACTACCAAAGAACATCCCGCATTCATTTAATGGCTAATTAGAGTACAGATAGGATAAAAAAAATACTTGATACTTTCAATACAATTAAAATCTAGATTAATAAAGGAAACTAAAAATATTTGTGATATAGGGCATGCAATATGTATATATTTTAAGTGCTAAGTTCCAAAGAAGTAAGGTGGCCTTCTTTGGGAAAATGGTATTTCCAAACGGACCCTGAGTGTGTGGTAGTATTTCAGCTAGGAAAGTAGAGGTAGGACTAGAAGGAGTTATAAGACAGAAGAAACAGCATGAACAAATTTCTGTGGAACTGGAAAAATTAGGTTATATATTTGCCCTTGCCAAGGGTATGAAATATACACATAAGTAGACATGTCAATTATATACAAGGGGCACATCTTCCTGTAAGTTCCTGACTAATGTAAGTTTTTATGTACATATTTATTGAGTAAGGACATTGTATTACTTACTGTAAAGACTCATGTATAAGCTGAATTTTTCAGCCCATTTTTAATGCACTTTTTGTGGTAAAATTAGGTGCCTCAGCTTATGTTTGGGTTGGCTCAGACTTGACAATATATAGTAGATACTTTCCTAACTTTGCCTTTGTCCACAACCAATTAAATCAATGGTGGGCATTCGTGAAGGACCAGAGACCTCTGAATAGCTTGCTATGGAAAGCTCTGCTCTCTAAAGCAGTGGAGATGACTTGGGTGTATCTTGACTTTCTGAATCTTGAACTACGAAATGAGATAATCAGGCAGAGTAAGGGGCCTAGCAGAAGAGTCATGAAAAAGATCCAGAGAGAGTATTAGTCAGCAGAAATGAAGGACTTTTGAGGTGTAAACAAGGAGCCCTGGTGGCTCCGATAAGACACACTCAGTTGATAGCTAAAAAGTCACTTGCTTGAATTTACAAAGGAGAAAGTTGTGGTACCATACATACTCACATATAAGCCAACCTGAATATCAGTCGAGACACCAAACTGTGTAACAAAAACTGCATTAAAAATGTGCGGAAGAACTCGGCTTGTATGTGAGTATATACAGTAGTCTGATTTCATAAAGAAAACCCCCTGTCCATTGAGTTGATTCTGAATCACAGTGACCCTATCAGGCAGAATAGAACTGTCTCCTCCAGTTTGGGCCAATGTTATAAATCTTTATAGAAGCTGAAAGACTCCTCAGGTAACTTTCTATGCCTCCAGGACTCTATAGAGTAGGACCCTGGGAACCTTCTGGGGCAGTTCTATTATGTCATATAGAGTTGCTTCAAGTCAGAATCTATTTGAAAGCCATGGTTACAGTTAGAAATGAAAAACAAGTGTTAGTAAACATTTTGTTTACTCATTTATTTCTCAAAGAAACTGAAGTGAAAAAAATATGTTAGAATAGCTTGTGAAGAATTGCAGAAACAGCTGCTAGAAAGCTATGTAATCAAAATATACACTGAGAGAAGCTGGAATATAATGGGGGTGAAGCGATGTTCATGGAGGTGCATTAGTGTCAAGAAGGTGCTCCCAGCCCTGCTTTAGTGGAGTGATAAGAGGGAGCTACATGCATCATGAAGAGTTTAACGCATCACTTTGATTCACATGACTGTCCTTTCTGGTTTATTGCCAAGCGTATCCATATCACACGTCCACATTGTGTAAGCTTTCTCAAGTGAGTTGCTGATACTTAGAAATCAGACACTTGTACAAAACATTTGACCTCTTGCCATTGGTTTTCTATTCTGAACTACATGTGCCAGATGAAGTGGATTTAATAGATGTCTTTCAAGGTCTTTTGCAGCAATTTATGATGTATTTTCTATTGGATGATTGCTTTATTTGTATGTTTCCCATATAAATAGCTTCATCATAAAGTAGATCATATTTTGACACCTGGGGCCAAAAAATAGCTAGTTTATTGAAAACTTACACAACTGGTCTTTTTTGAAATTTCATTTGGTGCTTTTGTGTGAGATTGTATGTCTTGTCCATGAAAGATGCCACCATCCTGGTGAAATGAGAATTTAATAACTCTCATAAAACATACTGCCTAATAAATTGCTCACTCTGGCAAAGAAAATTAGAAACAGCTTTAATATGAGTAAAATTATTTTTAATATGGCAGATTTTATATGATGTATATGTGTCTATCTACATTTTTTATATCATACGCTATCTGTCATTGAGTATTGGCACAGAGGTGGCAGTTGATGTTATTATGTGTATAAATACAATGATAAATGGATCTTGTTTTGTATGCATATATTATTTTCCATTTTTCCTGAAAATTTTATTTTAAATATTATTCTCTTTTTGCTTTGTTTTTTTATTTAAAATATAGAGGGTATTTGAATTCCATTGCCCTGGTAGCACTTGTTTTCCTGGAGTTAGTGTTGTAAAATTGGTCACCTACAATTATACAGAAATAAGTTAAACTTTGTTTCTCACTTGTTGTTCCTTCTACATACACATAATTAAAGGTATTTTTATGCATTAGCAGAATCTATTTTTGTTTCTCTAGATGGAGATTTTTCTCTCAAGGCAGCTTAATGGATATAATGGATATAATTTTATGGAATTAATTAGAACTTTCAAAAAATTCTCATAAGAAAATTAGCTGTTTGAGAAGTCTACTTTGCTTTACATTAGAAATTTTTCTTTAATATCTGGATACAGTAGAAAATTTATCATTTGAAAAATTCCATAAGAAAACACTATGAAACAAGAATCTCCAAAGAAAGGTAGAAAAAAATGGATTGTCATTCATCCATTTCAAGAGGTATTTATGATCAAGAATGAGTGGTCTTGAAGGAAAAACTCAAACCTGCACTGAAGGTATTAGTGAAAAACAAGGGTCTAGGAATTGACTGAATATAATTTGAACTACTTCAATAAACCAATGCAGTAGTATCATTTACTCATAAGTGTCAAGAAAGATGGAAACTGCTTCACCAACCGACTGGAAGAGATTGTTATTTATACCCATCCCAAAGAAAATTGACCAAGAGTGGAGTACAGAAATCTTTCAAATGTCATTAATATTACATTCAAGTGAAATTTTTCTGAAGATAATTTTTTTAATGGTTACAATAGTTCATCAGCAAGGAACTGCCAGGATTCAAACTGGATTCAGAAGAGAATATAGAATTAGGGATATTATGTTAGAAAGATGTTTGCTTGTGTTTTATGACTTGTAGATGACTATACAAAAGCATTCAACTATGATCAGAGGTGTGGGATCCTCAGCCCACCAGACCCAAATTAATACCATCTATCATCACATGGCACATCAAAGAGAAGCAGTTCTAGTCATCACACTTGGGGGGTATTAATCAAATGTTTGACCAGGTGACCCACAAAGGATGTTATGTGTTTGCATCCAGCTGGTCTTTGGCTGAAAAAAATGCCCCACCTCTAATGTAGAAAAATTATGGATAACATGAAGAATGAAAATATTTAAAGAATAGAAATGGATATAAAACCAAAGGCAATCATTTGAACAAGGAGATAATGCATGTTTTAAAACTGGGAAAGGTGTGGCGCCACAATGCTAGGAGTTGTGTGTCTTTTTTGGGGGTGCCGGTTGTATTATGTCTGAATGCTATGAGAAGAGGCATATGAAGATTAATGTGGCATCCAGAAGGCTCAATTACAGTTTTCCATATACAGAACACACAATGTGTTTGTTGAAAAGAAAGAGGATTTGAATGACTTACTGATAAAGATCACAGAGTACAACCTCCATATGGATTATATCTTACAGTAATACAACAGAAAGTCTTCACAACTGGGTTGATAATCAGCATCAAGGGAGATGAAGAAGGTTGAAGTTCTCAAGGACTTCATTTTTCTTAGTTTTATAATCAATGCTCTGGGAAAAAGTAGTCGATATATCAGTCAGCATGTTGCATTGGAAGCGCTACTGTCCAACATTTTACTAAAGTGCTTAGGAGAAAAGTTATTACTTTGAGAACTCACATGTGCCTGATTCATTCCATCACTGTTTAAATGATGTCAGACCTATAGGAAAGTTGGGCAATAAATAAGGAAGAGAGGAGAAGAATGTTAATTGTTGTATTGATGAAATGCATTGAATAAGGAATGAAAGAATTTTGAATGAATATAATCACCCAAGGTTATAGTAATGTTAAATAGAAACCCAAAGAGAAAGGACAATAACTGGCATTATGGCTCAATTTACAGCTAGATATTCATGACTATTTAATGTAGAAAGGGATTTATAAACACACACACATGTCAAAAGTGGCAAAAATGCCATATTTGGAATTGGAATTTTAATTACATACTGAAATTCCTGTAGGTGGGGATGTTACTACATAAAAGAAGATTTGGTCAGTAAACTAGTATTTTTCTCATTCCTGAATTTGGAGAAGAGTAATTTACCTTTTCCAATTGAAAAGTAGAGTAGAGGACTTCCCTAACATAGGTCCTTATTTATCAGCCATTCAATAATTTAATTTTTTTTATGATAATGTTCTGGTAATTTTATTTATGACTGTAATCTTTAAGATTTGGTTTTTCAAAAAAATTCAATAGTATAATCTAGTGAAAGTCTCAAATTGTGGAACTGAAACTAAATAATGCTATGAGTTTTTTAACTTTTGTTTAATTATGACCCCAGTTCTACCTTTTACTGCAGCTTGAATGGAATGTGTGCACAGGTACAGATAAGAGACAAGAGCTCACAGCATATGTAATCCCATAACAGGAAAGGGAGTAGTGATACCAAGAGGATAGCAGGAAGGTCAGGAGAGAGCAGTGAAGGAAGAGGGAACCAATTGCACCGATCAAATTATAACCACCCCCACCACCCCCACCACCATCCCAGAGGAATAGACAACAGAAACTAAGGGGGAAGGGAGACAGCAGTCGGTCGGTGTAAGACATGAAAACAATAATAATCTATAATTTATCAAGGGGTCATGATGGTGGGGAACGAAGGGAAAAAAGGAGCTGATACCAAGTGCTCAATAGAAAATAAATATTTAGAAAGTAATGATGACAACCAATGTGAAAATATTCTTGATACAATTGACATATGGATTGTTATAAAGCCTGTGAGAGCTCCCAATACAATAATCTTTTTATAAAAAAATTAATTACAGATGCCTCGAATTGTATGTGCTTATGAATACTCATAGTGTGTGTGTGTGTGTGTGTGTGTGTGTGTGGTGAATGCTTAAAGATGTGCTTCCTGGTGCATGATAAAAAAATGAATTCTGTATTTAGTATCAGTCATTCAATCAAACATTTGAGAAATGATCCCTAATACTGTATGTGCTTTGCTGATGTGTGCTATCTAGTCAAATCTACCATGAGCCAAAAGAGAGCTTTCCACGGCTTTGGCATTAATGAGAGGATAGTATGTGCGTATGGTTTTGAGTCTTTGTGGAAACTTGCCATGTCTTTCTGGTATGCAGTGGTTGATGGGTTTGAATTACCAACTCTTCTGTGAACAGATAAGCGCTTAACCACTGTGCCACTATACTAACATGCCCTGATCTTAAAAGAACTGATAGCCCCAAAGAAGTATAATAAACAAGACATCATGCAGTGAATAATATCTTCTGTAGAGAATTAGAGGGCATTCTTTTTATACAACCAGAGCACATGTAGATAATGTTTTGGTGCTCTGAGTCCAGTGGATGGGGTGCCCTTAGAACAAGGTGTAGGATCCAGGGAAATAGAGGCCAAAGGAATGTGAAATCTTGCCTCCTGATATCAAAAATAACACTGGATAATGTCTAAAAAGAAGACACCTTTTTTTAAAAGGAAATAAAATCAATATAAAAAATAGAAAGCTGAAACCCAAAGAAAACAGAGCAAGAGATAATAATGCAATGCAGGGTTTTAAGGTTGATGTGTGAGAGATCAAGCCTGAACTGAGGTGTCTGTCCCTAGGGGCTAGCACTTTAATTCTCACTGGGGAATTGTAAACGATGCCCTAAGCCAAGACAGGATTGAATTATAACTGAGGCCCCTTCAGAGTGCTAGAATCTGGAAGGGATGCATCTTCTTCTGTGGCTCAGAAACTAAAAGCCCTACGTATAAAACCAGGAAAGTAGAAAAAGATTTACTGTGTGCAGGGAAGCAAAAGAATCCTTTTTTGTACAAAAAATTCAAGGATTGTTCTACATTAGTTATGATATACATATTTTACTCTTTCAATTTTATAGGGATCTCAAAGTAGATACTGTATTATTAAAATTTCATTTTAAGTGGATGGACCATTTAGACAACTGGCATAATCAAATGCAAATATAAAGGTATCCTTTAGAGATCATATACACAAATCCCCAAAGGAAGAAAATGTCCATCGAGAACCCACCTTCTCCTTCAAAATGACAGAAATCAATCAGTGAGAATCAGAAGTTACAGCAAACAGGTGAATCTGCACCCTTGAAATTTTAATATGGTAGGGCAATGTAAAAAGATTGGAAAGTACAAAAAAGTACAATGATAGCAGATATTTCATGTCTGTTTTATTCACTGTTGCAACCCCAGTGTAAAAAGAAAAGTGCTATCATTTGTTTAATGGGTTAATATATTCAAAACAATTTAAAAGATTAAAAAGTAAACAGGTTATAAACAAGACAGGATTACATGGACAGGCATAGTCAAAAGAGAAGTAATTATAAGTTCTAGAAACAAAAAACAAAGATGTTAAAACGTAAACACCCAGGAATGAGCAAAAGCTAGGTCGTGGTTGCGATGGTTCCAGTTTTAGAGCCCTTATGTGAGAACAGAATAGAACCACCAGTGCAGTGCTCCACTCCTAGCTGTGGCTCTGCTGGAGGCCACCGCTGCAGCCCAACCCATTGGACTGTCTTCTGCTTTTTGTCCGACTCTCGAATCCAAGCCTGATACCCTTCTGGATCAGTGGTTCTCAACCTTTACAGTGCTGCGACCCTTTCACACAGTTCCTCAGGTGTGGTGGTCCCCAACCATAAAATGATTTTCGTTGCTCCTTCAGAGCTGTAATTTTGCTCCTGTTAGGAATCGTAATGGAACTATCTGATGTACAGGATGTATTAGGCAACCCCTGTGAAAGGGACAATGGATTAATGATTCTTTTCTACCCATTTCACTGTTATCTATCTAGCATCCATCGCTCACTCTATCTAACATAGGACTTCCATAAAAAAAATAAATCTTTAGACTGAGAGCCACAATGGTTTCTGAGTGCTACACACACACACACACACACACACACACACACAAATGTCATAAGTCTTATGAGCAAATACATTATGGTTAGTTGGAAAACAGAGTTTTAAAAAGTGGCATTGGATGCTAGAGGAATGATAAAATACTTTCGATGATTGAAATGAAGTACTCGCAGCTATAATCGTAAACAAGAATTGCTGTTCATTGGGTCACACCAAAGCTTGCTTACTAGCACCCACCCAACAACAGTATGGAAGAAACGGCCCGAGACTGTTTCCAGCAATGCTTAGCACCAAGAAATCCCTGTGGAGCAGCTCCCTTCTGTAAATGGGCTGCCATGAGTTAATATTGACTCCACTCCAAAAATGAACAGGCTATTCTTTGAAGTGCTCTGATAAATTTGCTACATTGGTGATAAATTTCAAGGGTAAAAGAAGATATTTTCAGACAAGAAATGTAAGTTGACTTTTCTATGAATAGATACTTGATTTTTAGAGTGTACTTTATGCAGAAGAAATTGCAACCAATGGAAAATATGAGACATTATGAATCATATTGATTGAAAGATTTATAAACTTCTCCTTACAGATAAATAATTGATAGCTCTACCAAATAAATTTAAAGTCATTAAATTAGAATGAAATAAAATATAAAGTCACCATCACATCATCAGATTGTATTGTGATGTGGTGCGGCATAGAAAATTCCATTATGCTAAACATGTAAAGGTATATATGAAAAAAGCTTGATAACAAAGGAGAACAAGCACATTGGAAGAAGCAAGAACTTCAGAAGGGCTAGTGAGGAAAGAGGTTAAGATGTGCATTGAAAATAGTATTTGTCAGTAATGCAATTTGTTTGTAAAAATCTGGGCAGCAGCCATAAAGGACTTCATATTTCATACCCAAATCTATCAAAGTGTTTCAAACTTTGTGTACAATGAAAATTCAATCTGGAAGCAATGTCCAAAGTCTGGGAAAGATAAATGAGAGGGAAGAACATAAGAAAGTCAAGTTAAAGATGAAAATGGTGTAATAGAAGATGCAGTAGGTACAAAGGCAAGTGGCAGACTGGAAAAATACATGCAGATAATTGAGTAATTGATAGAATGTGTAAAGCTATGATATGGTTGGTTGAGGGGATAGGAATGGTAAAAGATGAAATCTAGGTTTCTGGCTTTGGAAAGTGTTTTTCATTCACCAAAATGCTTATTAGGCAATTCAAAATAGTCATCCATTTTGAAATGGTTATTAGCTTGAAATAGGAATATTGGGTATATTTTTATCAACAAAATTGGTAAATATTAAAATCAAGGTAGATTTCTATCGATTTGTTTGTTTGTTTTTGAGATTATGTTCACTAGCATACAACTCAATTGTGGAAGCTGATGCTATAGGTAACTGTTGGAAGTCCATGAGATAATTAGTAGATTGCAGCAAGTGAAATATATTTGGCGTGCAGGATCCAGTGATTTGGAACTCAGATCTGTTAATTGGATTCTTATTTAGTATCTTACCCCCTTTACGTACTTGAAAAACACACTTATAATAGTCTGTTCTTTCTTTCTTTTTTTTTTTGGGGGGGGGGCATCACTGCTCTCCGGTGGTGGGAGTAGGAGGACCAGCCCCACTGCTGGAATTGAACCTCCGTCCCAGTGGGCCGCAGTCCCACGCACAACCACTACGCCACCGGGGCTCAGCCCAGTCTGTTAAAGGATAACGTTTAATACTCTAAAATGCTTTAAAATGGTAGACTGTACATTGCAAACAGAAATAAATGCATTTGCCTGTCTTTGCAATATACTCGATACATCTGTACACGTCATCATTTCTAAAAGCACAGAGAGTTTGAAAACCACAAAATAATACTCAGGTTCATTTTCCCTCTGTGTGTGCTTAAGTTGCCATTTATAGTATTTAGCAGAGTTAGTTTGGTGATAAACTGTATTGTTACCAATCTACAGTCTCGGCTCTCATTCCACGCTTTTTTTTTTGCTGGGTTGTGATTCTGCACTGGACTGTGTTGATCTATCTTCTGCGCTCGATGGTTCTGTTCAGCTTTGCCAATAGTGGACACAGGAGGGCAATGTAAAACATAGCAGTGGGAAAAGCTTCTCTTTCTAGATTTGTCCTCTGAGCATGAAGTGTGACCAACTTGTGGTGACCTTGTAGAACTTTACCCTTACCAAGTTTCTTTACTCAAACTCCAGAGGGTTTCTCTAGCACCTTAACAACTGTGAACTCAATCCAGGTGGTGGCTTTGAGCAAGTAGTTTCCTACATACAAACAAACTGAATTTCTAGGTTAACTGGGTTTGGTTCAAAATATCATACTCCCGCAAGTGTAATACAACCTGAATATCAGCCGAGGCACCAAATTTTGCTAACAAAACTGCATTAGAAATGAGCTGAAAAACTCAGCTTATACATGCATATATATGGTACCCCAAAAAGATTTTCACTATACAATGCCATGCCTGTATTTAAAACATCCCCATAAATTTCTCTACTCCATTGGTGGGTACAGATATGGATCTATTCCAGTTGGTTGGCATGCTAGCTGCCTTCCAAATATCTTGGCATAGACTAGTGAGTGATTCCAGTGTAGCAGCAGCTTGTTGAAACATTCCCATGAAATTTGGCCAATTTTGTAGCATTGTTTTTCACTAATGCCTTCAGTACACGTTGAACTTCTTTCTTTAATATCATTATTGGCCTTCGACCAAATGACTCCTCTTGAAATAGTTGGACATCAACCAATTGTCTTCAGTAAAGTGACTCTGTGTATTCCTTCCATGATCCTCTTGATGCTTCCTTTATATTTTCATGTTTTGCTCATAAAATACATCACTTTTGTACTATTGAACATGTTCGTCATTTCTTTCAGTTTGAGATATGCTGAGCATGCTCTTACATTTTCAGAAAATATTTGAACATTTCCTTATCATATAGCACTTGTCTTCTCAAGTTGCCCTTTGACGTTCCTATTTAGCTCTTTTGTTTTACTATTTAGTCCATTTATTTCAGCTACACTTCCTTTCAGAGTGCCTTCTGATATTTACTTTGGTCTTTTATTTCCTCCTGTCTTTTTAATGAACATTTGCTTTCTTCATTTGCTAGGTATCAGCCCACAACTTGTCAGATAATTCATTCACTTGTGTAGTTTGGTTCATTCCTAAATATCACAACTTTTGAATAGTTGCTTTAAATAATTGTCTTCCAGATTTTCTATTCAGATTTCTCTTTATTATTGTGGAGAAATCTTATCTGTTTTGTGAATATTGATCCAGTACCCTGCCAATTTTCAGGAATTCTTTATTAGTTCTAATAACTTTTCTTTTAAACAATTTTATCAGCACTTCATTCACATGCCATACAATTCAGTGATGCAATTATATCAAGAAGAGTTGTGCAATAATTCTGACATTCAATTCTGGAACATGTCTTTCTTCCTTGTACTAATTGTTATACACGTAATTTTTTATAAGTGTAAAAATTAGTAAAACCAAAAATCACACAACAAAGCATTCTGCAACTCAACACCTTCTACATGTATCATTTAGGGTCTTGAATAACTTGTTAACTTGGGTTTTCTGTAAATAGGATCATACCATCTGAAAATAGAGATCACTTTGATTTTTCATGACCATTCTTGTATATTTTAGAGATTTTGCCTCTTTTACCTTTAAATCATACCTTTGATTAAATTTGAACTCTGTCCAAATTACGCTTTCTGTATGTTTGTTTTTGTGAGATTACTGTTCCTTGCCTGCTAGGAGTACCAGATAGGGTAGTGATTGAAAGGAAAGGATTTTTTTTAGGCAAATAAGTGAAATATTCTTTTCTAGGAAACAGCAGAAATGTTTCAGACCTCTGTTATAATAATAGTGAATAGGTGTTATTTTTGATGGTTTGCATTTTTAAAGTAATATTCTTTGCTAGGTCTCCATTAATTTCTATATCTGAATTTTTGACATTTCAGAAGCAATTATGATTACTTTTTTCTAGTTGGTATTTTTATACCTTCACTTAAGTTTACATAATGCTTATTTCCAATTTTGTAACTCAGAATTACTGCATTTTATTTTTAGCGTCTCTCTCTCTCTCTCTCTCTCTCTCTCCCCCCCCCTACCCCTCTCTCCATCCCTTCCTCTTGCCTTCCAGCCCCCCATTCCTCCCTTCCCTTTCCTTTCACTCTTGCAACACTACGATCATTGGTGGTCTAATTCAGGTAATGAGCCCAACAACCTACCCAGGCTTATGTACTCTAACCCCATATGCAAAGAGTTTGTTACTTCTTTTTTACTGTCTCCTATTGTTATTTCAAGATTAATTCCATAGTTAACTTCTGTAACACTTTTTTCTTATATTGGCTACCAAGTTTAAACCCACTTTTCATGAACTTTTGCAGAAAGTTCTCATCAGAAACTTACTCTTTATCCTGTGAAAGCCAGCTCCAATCCTTCCTTGCAAAAGTTGTGAAGAAAGAGTTGGAAGGTGTAAGACAGGGTTTCTTTCTTTCTTTCTTTCTTTCTTTCTTTCTTTCTTTCTTTCTTTCTTTCTTTTTTGTTTTGTTTTGGGGCATCACTGCCCTCTGGTGGTGCGAATAGTTGGCCCAGCCTTTGCTCCTGTGGAGCTGGAATTGAACCTCCATCTCAGTGGGCCGCAGTCTTGCGAACAACCACTACGCCACTGGGGACAGGGTTTCTAATAAACCCAAACCAAACATACTGCCAGAGTCCATTCCAAATGATAGCGACCCGATGGACCAGAAGAGAACTGCTGCCTGGGTTTCCAGAGGACATAGAAATTCAAGGAACCTTGATGGCTCAGTGAGTTAAATACTGAACTAGAAGGGAGGTGGTGGCATAGTGGGCTATAGTATCAAGCGCCTAACTGCAAGGTCAGTGATTCAAACCCACCATCTTCTCCCTGGGGGAATTATAAGGCCATCGACCCCTGTCAAGCTTTCCAGTCTCAAAAACTCACAGAGGCAGTTGCATATTGTTATTATGGGCTCACTCTTAATGCAATTAGACTTGATGGCCTGTGAGTTGGGTTGATTTTTTTTGTTTGTTTTTTGAGGGACAGGATTGGGGAATCAGGGACTAACTTCATGATCAACATTTCTAACCCAGCTGCTACCTACCAGATAAAGATGAGGTGGACTACTTCCATAAACATGTACACTTCTGGAAACTCTTTTGCACACTTTTACTTGGTCTTGTAAAACAGTTGTGAATGAGAATAGACTCAATGTGGATGTGAGGGTTAGTCTTTCTATTTAATGTTTTATATGTTTTTGTGTTTTGGGGTACCATTGAGTTGGCTACAGCCTACAACCACATTATGTTCAACAGAGCAAAACAGTGCCCTGTCCTGCCGCATCCTGACCATTGTTCTTATGCTCAAGTCCATTATATTTTACATAGACAGGGTTTATTTCTTCTCATTTTTCTTTAGTAGCAAGGATTATGCTTTTCACAGAGGCACTTGTCAATACATGTGCATGATGGCATTAAAGAAAAATCATATGCCTGACCTTAAGAATGGGGGTGGGTTGGGAAATAAGAACTAAATCAACCTATCAAATTTCAGGGCCAACCAAAAGGAAATAGGAGGAGAAAATAAAAGTAATACTTTAATGCAATAGCAACATAGATTCCAGGGTGAATTATATTACATGATTAATTACCAAATGAGCCGCATGGAATCTTTGCTGGAACAAATAAATTACCAGATTAGTGATGTAGTCCATCATTACTATAGAAATTTAGTTGGAGTGAAAAGTTAGGGGAAAGGAGCAGTTGGGGAAAGGACTTCGATACTTTAAGGAATTTAGATAGTCCTTTCAGGATATGGGTTGTATTTGAAGTGAGTTAGGGAATGGATTTTAAAGACCACCTGATGATGGTGCAATAAATTCAAGTAAGAATTGCCTAAGGGAAAGTAGACGTCTGAGAAGCAATGCCTGTCAACAGTTAAGAGATGTGAGCTGAGAGAACTGGTGATGGGAACAAAAGAAACTCTTTTCTAACCCTCTGCTCCAGTCTGATTTTTCCCTTTATCATCTATCTCTAGCGTCCCTGTTTACTTTATACATTTTGGTTTCTTTCTGATAGCATTCTCTTGTGTAATAAGTACGATACCAGTTAGGATTTGATCAGTTATTTGCAGTATATAGAGTACTTTCACTGCTGGTATGATTCCATCAAGTACACAGTGAGAGACAGAGAAGGACATTTTTCCCCATCATTTAGCTGTGAAAGCTAAAGCTAGTTGCTTAATGATGTTTTTCCTCTCGCAATTTTATATGCATCTTTAGGTTATCAGGGTTCAGTTCTATATTTGTAGAGCCTAGAATAGTGCTTTGGCTATACAAGGCAATCAAGAAATTTTAGTGGGATGAGCGAAAGTTCATATTTGAGTCACTATCTCATAAGATTAGGTGTTGTAGATGATACTGCCTGCAGATGACTCCAAGTAATATTAAAGTTGACTTTTTCATTTTTACTTCTGAATGAGGAACATTTTGGTTTTGAATAGATGACAGCTTCATTTGTTACTGTAGGTGTAAGATTACATTTGGAGGACCTTCTTCTGTTATTGGAAAACACTGCAGAACTTTCAGGTAGAATATACTACAGGTGTTTCTCTGAAATAAATAATCCTCCTCCAATTAAAATTTTTATGTATATCTGGAAACATGCTATAGTAGTCAAATCTTCTCAGAAAAAGATTAAGTATACATATTTATTTAATTTAAGCTGTGGTTCTCTCTCCTGTATATTTGTAGAATATAACACAAAGCGTAGCTGCACAGCTCAACTGATCAGGGCAGTGGCAATATCCCAGGAGACCCCCTTTTGTATGTGACCTATCTTTTCTCCAACTGCTCTCTTTATCCCTGTCCTTCAACCCCTAATTCACCCTACCCTTCAAAGACTGCTTTTTGGGGCATGAAAATCATTCTATTAGTTTTTTTTCCTTTTGTAATAGTGGCATCATGGAATGTGTCTCTATATGAGATTGACTATCATTGCTGAGCTTAATGTCTTCTGAATGCATCCATGTCCTGAGGAGCTTGACAGTTTCAGTATTGCTTCTCTGATATGCATTCTGGTCCATCGTAGGTTTGCACTAGAGTTTGCTTATCCATTTTTCCACAGTTGGGATTTTGGGCGGTTTCTCTCTTTCTGCTCTTATAAAAGCACTGCACACATGGGTGTGCCCATGTGCGCTCATATGTTGGCCAGTGTTTCTTTGGGTTATATACCGACTACAGAGAGTATAGCATTACATGGTAGTTCTCTTAGCTATATTATTTTCCACAGTGGCTGTGTACTTCTGCAGTCCCATCAGCAATGGCTGAGTCTTCTAAGTTCTCCACAGTCAAGTATATTTAGTAATAAAAAAGTGAAGTATTGAGTATTTAATGGCATAAAAACTGAGTTAACAATTCCTGTTCATCACAGGTAACAGCAAATTTTCTAATTTATTTTGTTATTTCTTTTGTTTGAAAAATGAAAAGATCCCATGGCAATAAAAGAATATAGTAGAAGTTGTAAACTAATGTAGAAACACTGCATTGAGCACTGTATTTCATTTTCATGTTGAATTTTTGTGTTTCCTTGCAAAGACGTATAGGATTTGAGAAAATGATTTCTGAATTTTCTTTGAGATGTTAAATAGATATATTCTATGCTCTTGTAATAGTTAATGTGTAACTGACACTGGGAAAATAACGCTGATTGAGGAATTCCTTTATCTGCATAGAGATTATATACTAGGAGAAGTTATTGGATATTTTTCATATATCATTATTTGAAGGACATACATAGTGTTACACCACAAAAATGTACAGATCATAATAAATAATATGTGTGTAGAAAGAAGCTTGAAGCAGAGAAGCATAATATATGAGGGGTACTCCCTCCAAAATAGATAAAAGCTCCACTAGGGGGAACTTTCATTGTATGCATTTTTCCTGCTAGGTCAGTAGTCAGAAACTCACTCTGCGTTAGTGTACCCAGGGGCGTGACCTGAGAAGGTTCTCTCTAGTCACAGTGAAGTTTTTATAAGATCAGTTTTGCTCAAACCTCATTTTTTTGTGATGACTGAGTTCAAAGAACAGCATTGAACTGCAGAATTTTGTTTCCTGCTCAGGAAACTGCTGCAGACACTATTGTGATGTTGGACACAGCTTACAACGGCAGTGCTATGGAAAGAACTCAATTGTACGAGTGGAATGATTTTCTTATTTCAAACAAAGGTAAAATGTCGATTGATGGCAACTTTATTTTGACATTACTTAATTTCCTGATTGGACAAAATATTGACAAAATTTATGCACTTGTGCTGAGATAGGGGAGTTATCGGGACTAGCTTGGAACTCAGTGTATTTTAATGGAAGATTTAGGAAGGAGAAGGGTCATTTTGAAATTTGTGCCTTGGGTTCTGATTGACCAGGAAAAAAGAGCGAAAATATGCTGTGCTTTGAAAGACCAGCTCTGAAGAGACCCGGACACTTTCTTTTCCCAAAGTGAGGAGACATGGTGCTAATCCTATGACTTTAAAAACAGACATCAATCAAGTCAGTGGAAGATGCCAGTATCACCTCACCCCCAGAAAGCTTGTCAAGTAAAATAGAAGATTAATGCAATTCTCATTTGTTTTTATGATGTGAGTGTGTGTGTGGGGGGGGGGGGCGTATTTAGAGTTCATTCCACCAGGTCAGACTGTGGCATGCTGTCTATTTAGAGCAGTGGTTCTCAACCTTCCTAATGCTGTGACCTTTTAACAGAGTACCTCATGTTGTGGTGACCCCCCACCCCCCAGTCATAGCTTATTTTTGTTGCTACTTCATAACTGTCATTTTGCTACTGTTATGAATCAGGCAACCCCTGTGAAGGGATCGGATGACAGAAAGAGGTCAGGACCTTCAGGTTGAAAACCACTGATTTAGAGGTCCTGAAAAGATAGCATAACCCTGAGCAACAGAAAGGGCATGATTTGTGGCAGATGGGGCCTGGTTTTGACACCACGGCAATGGACCTCCTCACGTAGCCATCTCAGTGCACCAGTTTTTGGCAAAAAAAAAAAACAAAAAAAAACAGCATTCCTCCCTTGCCCCATTCACCTTTTCCAGCTGACCTCACTCCGTGCACTGCTTATTGTTTCTGTGAACAAAGAGCAACATGAGAAAACACCAAGTTGAAGATGTAGAAGAGGTGAGGAAATAAACATGGGAGGTGCTGCCAGCCATCCAAACAAATGAGTCTGAAAAATATTTCCAAGAATAGAAACACAGATTTGGCAAATGTATTAAATGTCATGGAGGACACTTTGATGGTGATAAAGTTGTTTTGTAAAATAATAATGATAATAGTAATAATGATAAGTACATAGTTTTGAATGAAAAAATCATTCAGGAGAGGGGGTGTATGCTTTCATGTGTACCAGGAAAGTTGTGGTGGATTACACTTGGTGTTGGTGGACGTTTGGAAAATCTCAGAAACCAAATGAGAAGAAATTTCAAGAAGACACAATGAACTCCATTACCAAGAAATCTGAAATGGGAGGAACAAAATAACTCATGAGCAGTTGGCTGTGGCAGCCTCTGAGTGAGATGCACTGGAGTAGAAATGCAAACAGATAAAATAATTCACAATGTCAGTAAAATAAAGTAGAAATCAAGTTTTGGATTGTGTTTAAAGAAATACTTATAATTTAAAAATGAATATAGGTAGACAGGGTGGTGACTTATAGGGAATCAGAGTTGAAAATGTTTATGTAACAGGAATGTAGTAAATATTTGTAGGCAAGCAAGCACGTGGGGATACATTTGAGCCAAAATAGTGGAGCAGCTTGAACCCTGTTGGATCTGGGCAAACTGTATGTCTATGCTTGGGGTAGAGATTAGGAAGTAAGAGGGAGGAGAGAGGAGAGAGAGAGAGAGAGAGAGAGAGAGAGAGAGAGAGAGAGAGAGAGAGAGAGATACAAAGAATCCTTGGACTTTGAATAAATCTCATAATCCTGAAGCATCTGGAAGGGTTGCTTAGGAAAACCAATGGGGAATCACAAATGCAATGGACCTGGGGAGAGAAGAGAGAGGGAGAGGAAGAGGGAAAGATTCAGAATGTGATATGTGGAGTATGAGTTCTCTTTATGGAAGAAAACATGGTTCTCTAGGACTTTGACCCTGTGAATCACCTAGCAATCACCTTTAGATTTTAAAACACATTGTGTTCCTTTATAGCTACAAGGCACCTTTTGATCATCATGCCATCAAGAGATTCTAACCAATCACATCAACTGACTCCACAGAATTGCTTTTAAGTTGGTTAGTTTTCTCTTTTTCACCACCTTCGGACAAAACAAATGAGTGAATGAATTTTGTCACAAAGAGATCTTCAGCCATCTTTTTCAATGCTTCTGGTAACAGTGATTCCTGAGAGTCTCATGCTTTACTGTCCAGTGTTAACCTGACAGCGGGACCTATGTGTTCAAGCGTCCCTGGTAGCACACTGGTTTTGTGCTTGGCTGTTTCTAGGCTGGTGCTTTGGATATGGCATCCCTCCCTGGGATGAAGATGTGGCAGGAACTTCCACACATATGAAGGCTTTGGAAATCCAATAATGGGCAATTTTATTATATCTTAAAGGGTTTGTTTTAGTGATGGGTATAAGTATTTCCTTTTGTTTTAGGTATTCAGCTAAGACACGTTGTGTTCATCTTTTTCTATTCAATTTTAACCTTCTTCCTTTTTTAATGACGTGGTGTCCTAGTTTGGGGAGGAGAGTTATATAAATTCATAAAATGAGGTCAGGAGTTTTTCCCTCTTTTGTGTACTGTGCCATAGTAAGAGAAGAGTTGGTGTCAGCTCTTCTCTGAATGTGTGGTCGAATCCTGGGGAAGCCAATGGAGACGGAGCTTTTTCTCTTTTCTTTGGGCGAGGGGGTTATGGTTCTTCTTTCATTATCATCCTGTTCAGGTTTTTATTCCACTTTGTGTTTGTTTATGTAGGTAATGTGTTTCCAAGAGTATGTCAATTTATCTGAGGTTTCCAAACAGCGTTTTCCTACTTTTCTCTCCATTTTGATGGGTTCTTTTGTCCCAGAGGGTTCTGGCCCAGGCAGAGGAGCATTATGGGTGGAAGGAGGGTGGCACAAGAAGTGACCACATCACCCACTGTCAATTTATTATGCAACAAATCACCAAAAAATCCTCCCAAACCCTAAAATAGAAGACACATTTCAATTGTGTGAGAAAACAAGAAAAATAATGAGTGTCAAGATTCCAGGAGGGCTCTTTAACAAAAATGCAAATGCATACCTGAATTAGAATAGACAAAGTGGACAATTCCAAAAAAAACCCAAACTACAGTGTACAACTCTTTAAAAGGCTTTTTGTATAAACTTAAACACATCACTCAGAACTTTTTATTTATTTTTTTTTTAAGAAATCATTTCATTGGGGCCTCTTACACTTCTTATAGCAGCCTATATATCCAGACATTGGACAGTGTAAGACATGACAAAATAGTAATAATTTATAAATTATCAAGGGTTCATGAGGGAGGTGGACAGGGATGGAGGGGAAAAATGAGGAACTGATTCCAAGAGCTCAAGGAGAAAGAAAATGTTCTGAGAATGATGTTGGTAACAAATGTACAAATGTGCCTGACCTAATGGATGGATGTATGGATTGTGATAAGAGTTGTATAAGCCCCCAATAAAATGATTAGAAAATTAATAACAGCCTATATCAATTGTATCAAGCACATCTGTACATATGTTGCCATCATCATTTTCTTTTCTTTCTACTGAGACCCTTGGTATCAGCTCCTCTTTTTCCCCTCCCTCCCTTCCCTCCCACCCTCGTGACCATTGACAAATTATAAATTATTGTTATTTTCATATCTTATACCATCTGCTGTATCCATTCACCCACATTTCTTTTGATCACCCCCCAGTGTGAGTGGGTATTATATGACCATCACTGCAATCAGTTTCCCTTTTCTCCCCATTCCCCCACCTTTTCCCTAACCTCATGGTAATGCTATTCTCAGTACCGTTCCTTGGGCATTTAATCTATCCTGGATTCCACGTGTTGAGAGCTCTTACCTTAACCAGTTTAGACAGATTTGTGAAGGAGAACTGGGGTCATAATAGTGAGAGGGAAGGGTGAAGGAAGCATTAAAGGACTAGAGAAATGTGTGTTTCATCCGTGCCATACTGCACAACTCAGAAGTTTTTAATATTAATGTTTCTATTATAAATGAGATGGGGCAAAGTGGTTATGCAGAGAGCAGCAATACTTAGGGTCTGCAGTCCAAAACTAGCAGCCATTCAGCAGGAGAAAGAAAGGATTTATTCTCCTATAATAGATACAGTCTTGGGAGACCAAAAACTTGGTAGAAGAAGTGGAAGAGACGAGGATAATGAGAAGCACAACTGCTGTTACCTCAAAGATGAGTTGGGATTAACATCTGGGGCTTCAAAGTGTGGGACCATAGTTCCTGTAGTTTCTGAAGGGGATGTCACCGGCTCTTAAATTTAAAATAATCAGATCTTCCATAAATTGATCCTAGAGTGTAAGGCCACTCTACAAAGTTCTGGAATATGGAGTCAAAATTGTCCAAATAAGAGAACTGGGACTTGCATGCCCAATGGATTGGAGAATGGAGTCAGTTAGATTCAAGAGAGTCAGATCAACTTGTAGTTGCAGTAGGAAAATGGGAGAAGAATTGTCAATGCCAACGAAGCAGGATGGTCATTCTAGTAGGCCTGGAAGGAGGAACTGAAGCCTAGTGCAAAAGACCCTTCACCCAGAATCCAGAGAACATGGCCAGCACCCTGAATTTAGAGCACAAGACCACAACCAGAATGGTCTAAGACAACATGTGATTATTTTTCATCCATGAGAACTAATGTGAATTGTCCTGTCTGTTTGTTTTTAATCTGCTTGGTATATATTATCCCTTATTTCCTTCCATTTTTTCTTATTTGTAATGAAATTGTTTACCCCCTTGGTTTTACCATTATCTACAAGACACAGATAAGATATACTAGAAGCATAAAAGAAGCAGCCATTTGACTCGGGATTGAATTTTTACTTGGAGCTGTTTAAAGACTTTTTTGATGCTTTGCATAGTGTGAGGTCAAAGGATGATATTATATCCTTACCAAATATGTCTGTCTGATTGGGCCATGAGTCTTGGTTTGGCAGTTGTGTAATGCTGCCATCTAGTAGTTATAAAAGTATATGTTCATTCCTCATGAGGAAATTTGATGCCAATAGCCAATTTGTTGTAATGAAATTCAGGTAGAATTTAACAGCCCGAATAATATGTAAGAGGAATTTCCCTGAAGTCTGGAGTACTTGATCTTTTATTACATAAGGGATCAGAGAGGAGAGCAGTAAGGCAAAGAGCCCACTACCATCAAGAACGAAGCACCAGGAGTAGAACAAGGTCCTTGCACTGTGATCTTTCTAAACCAAGGGGAAGGTTTATGCGAAGACACACGGAGATTAGAAAGAGATGCCAAACCCCCACATGTTGGAAGTAGCTAAGTGCCTTCTCTTTCCAGTGGCTGTGAAGAGAGAACACCTTCTCCTAGAGTTGGTGCCCTGAGGTCAGCCATCTGGTCTCTTCAATTATAAGTGAATAGATCTCTGTTTGCTTCAGCCATCAACATGTCTTACAGTTGTTGTAGGATTACTTGATAACTAAAACAGATATTGAATCCACATGATAAAACAGAATAGTTTCAGGGGGAGAGTAAGACTAGAAATGGAACCATTGATGAGATATTTAAATACCACGCTTAGCAAAGTCTGAATATAATTTTGTGATTTAATGTGCTTTGCTTTTACTCTTTATTGGCAAGAATTCCCCTTTGTAAATGGAAAATAACTCATGAATGAATTATAATCCAGTATGTCTTCATGTTTTTGGAAGCTCTATGAATTTATAATGAATTCGGTTCTTTGTATTTTCTGTTTGAGTGAGGAAAGGGTCAGAAGCACAATTTATAGGTTAAGTGATATTGGAGAACTCTGCAATGTATGACATATTTCATTAAAGCAGAGACTATGAGCTGGGACTTTAACAACCAGGAATTTCACACATCTGCCCAGCAATCTTGTCCATAATTACTTTTATAATTGCTAATAAGAAGAAAAATAACTGTATCCAAGCAGTTTTTCAAAAGTATTACAAACTATAATCTCTATTCAGAATAGATATGCATTGTGAAATGATGCTGTTACTGTTGTTCATGGTTAGGTGCCATTCAGTCAGAATCTTAGCAGCAAAACGAATTACCCCCTTCTGCTGCGTCATTCTGAGAAACTAGGTTTCCAAAACAAAAATCTCACCATTCTTGTTGGTAAACAGATTTCTTCCTTCTTCTAGCAGTATATAATATAGTCAATATTTTTCACAGGCATCAATTCTTCTTTAGTCCTCCTTATTCACTGCTTTCACAGGCATATAAGGTGCTTGCAAGTCCTATGGCTTGGATCAGATAAGCCTTAGTCCTCAATGTGATCATTTTGTTTTCTTTTCAGATTTATCCAACACACTCCACCATTGATTGATTTCCTGTTGCTTACATGGGAATTGGTTGTGACTTCAAGTACAGTTAAACCCTTGACAACTTCAACACTTTTTCTATGCACAATTTTTTTCTTTTCTTTACATTGCCTACTTCTCGATGGGCGTCAACTTCTGACCTTTTGGTTAGTAGCCAGACACAAGAACCTTTTTTCATCATCCCAAAAGAAGAGAAGCAAACGGTGCAAACCAGTGTGGCATTACTGCCATCTTAAAATGACCTGTTGTTTCAGAGTAGACTTGAGTTCTATAGAACTGCAATGGCTCTAATCCCTTCATAGTAAACTATCAGGTTAAAAATAATTTAAGCACCTCTGAGTGGATTTCAACTGCTGAACATTCCATTGCAAGTTCAACACATAACTGTTCCTATCAACCAAGGAACTCAGGAAAATCCTAAAACCCTATGCAAACAAGTGTATTCTGACTCATCGTGACCCTCTCCAGCTGAGTAGCCCATCTTCATAGATTTTACAAGGTTGCTTTTGGCATTAAACTGGCTTGTGGTATTGTACTTCTGTAGAGATTTCAGCCTTGGAAGCTCAATGGGTGACTTCTTCTCTGACACACAGGGCCAGTAAGTGCTGGAATGAACTCATTGATATTGAGAAAGGTTGCAGAAGTGGACTATTGCCTTTGTCTCCTGAAGAGCAGCTGGTGGGCCAAACCCTAGACCAAATGCAATGCTTAATTGCTGTGCCCCCAAGATGCCTTTTGGATTACTCTAATTGCATTACCCTCCCTCTCCACAAACCAAGGCAAACAAAGCAAAACTGCCACTGAGGTGATTCTAATTCACAGTGACTTCTAATACAGTTCCCCATAAGATATCTTTCTAGGAGCCTACTACCTTATCTTTCCCCATGGAACAGCTCGTCAGTTTGAACCAAATCTCTAATCTTAAACTGGAAACTCAAGACTTATCACACAGCCTCATCAGAGCTCTGTTGTACCTTGTGGGACCCTTAAATATACATAGTGCTGTGTCCCGGAAGGCATGACAGGATATGGTTAAGTGGTAAATGACACAACTTGAAGTGCTCTTGGAGTTTAGAACAAGTAAATAGTGCCTGTAAGAAGAAGAGACATTTTCCAAATTTACCCGCATTTTATTCATTTTAGTCAGTGGTCAAAAGGATAATTCAGAGAAAATAATGATAAATTATACTATTTTCCTTTTTTTTGTTTTTTTTTGGGGGGGGCATCACTGCCATCTGGTGGTGGGAGTAAGATGCCCAGCTTTTGCTCCTCTGGAACCGCTGCTGGAACTGAACCTCCTTCCCAGTGGGTCACAGTCCCACACACAACCATTATGCCACTAGGGTTCAGCCAGAGAAATTATACTATTTTAAGGGCTTTTTGAAGAAAAAAATATTGACTAGCCATATAATAATAGTTTGAAAAGCCAAAAATTTGTGTAAATGTGTAATGACATTGCTGATGAAACTTTTCTTTTTCTGTTCTTTGATAAAAAAGAGATTGCATTTTAAAATTCTTTCTAGTTATTATATGTCGGATTGGAAACATAATAATTAACATCTGGGTGTGGCTTGAATCTGAAAATTTAAAGTAGGCCTCTACCTTTAAAGAAACAGTATGGTCCATGGAGTGAAATGGGAGGGTTTTATGATTGTCAATTTTCATTGTGGAATATAGCATAATTATAAAACAAAAGAATTCCGCTGCTTTCCACTGCTACCTTTTGTCTAGATTATACTCATTCCAGTCTATGAGAAAAACATTGTCATCGTTTTCATTTTTAAAAATGAATTCCTGTATTTTCACAGACTCTACACAATGCAAGTTGGGGCCAAAAGACAATGGGAAAAGTTGATATGCGTTTCAGCCCTTAGTGTACCTCATTTACTTGTCTGCTATCTAATCTTGGACTTGGAACTTAGTTTCTCCAAATGAACATCCATTGCTTTTTCTGAAAAAGTGAATCAGTTCAAAAGCATTTCCCCCTCAGTGAATATATGCTTCCTTAAGAAGACATATCATCAAGTAGTCTTTATTTCTTTTTGTATGTCTTCTCTTTTCCCCTCCTCCCGTCCCATTTCACTGTTCAGTATCTATCCATAAAAGTACAGATATGTGACATTTTAAAAATTAGTAAATTATGCATTGACATCGATAGATGCTGAATGTAGTTGTTTTTTTTACTTTCATGTGAACATTTCAGTGTCACATAAGTATAAGCTGACTAGCAGTATTTTGTAATTACCTTTGTATAGGCGTGAATTGGCCCAATTTCTTCTTAACCTTTCCTTCCAAGATTGAATTAAAGCCATGGAGGATAAATTTGGAGAGGATAACTCATTAGCATATAATTTCACAGAGTAGAAACAAAATTATTGGATTACTTTGTAATAGGTAATCTGTTTCTAGAAGGTAGAGTTCACTTCTATTCTTTGATAGACAATAATTTTCTAGTGGATTTGGCTTTAACAGAAAAGGCCATAGACTGACAGATTTCTACAGCTAGGATTTTTGCTGTACAGAACAAGGTCAATGGTTAATTAAGTCACTCCTACTGGAAATTTGATCACAGATGAGGTCTACAACTTGATCCGTATTACTGGATTCTCACTGGATGACTCAGCTTAGTCATTATATTAACTTTGCTGTCTCCAGACAGGTACATGACTAAGAGGGGATTGCCAGGGGATTTAGGTTGTGATGCTGTAATATTACTTTCTAGATACCGTTACCCATTTCAGAAAATACATGAATCTTATCAGAAATTGGATTTCATTTGGAAGACTTTGTTTCTCCTGAAAATTAACCACAAAAGGCCCAAGATTCTTTAGGTGATCAAGGGTGTCTGAAGAGTCCCTATTTACTGCTTTATTAGTAATCTAATCATTTATTTCCTCAAGTATTTATTGAGGTTTGTAAATGTGCTCAGGTGTGTGTTGGACACTGCAGTGAGGAAAAGGATGAAAAATATTGTAAGTTTTACCATCACTGAACCCTTCCAGATCCTGTGCATCTAAGTCAATCAAGACCCTGAAAACGTAAATGACTTGCTTGAAGTATAGATTTAGTCAGCCGCAAAGGAAGGGCTCGGACCCCAGGCTTTGAATCCCCACCCTGTTAGCATAGCACTGCTCTGCCTTTCAATTTTCCCTACACATTCACCTAAGGCTGGCATAGAATGCTTAATTCCCTTCAGTCTGGTAGATCTGACTCATAGTGACCCCAGGTAGGATTTCAGAGGCTTTGTAAATCTTTCCAAGAGCTGGGCGGTAGCTTCATTTTTCTTCAGTAGAGTGGCTGATAGTTTTGTTTTTGTTTTTGTTTTCCCTTTGAACAGCTGTCCAACACTTTATCTGTCCAATTATTTGTCCAATAATCTAGCAGTCCAATGCTTACCCAACAGTACCGCCAACACTTAGGAGACTTAAAAAACCTCCAGGAAAAATTCCATTATTATTAAATTCCATTTATTCCTTGAACATTTTGAAGTCCCCTTGTATAAATATAAACACCAGTTTATCAGAGAAAGCTCTGGTGGATTTCAATTCAGCTCAAGAAAACCTTTGCCTGCTGAGAGGAAGAATCGCTCTGTTTACATTCGTACCATTTTCTCGGCATCTCCATTCTGTGAATCCGCTCATAAATAGCCTTCTCTCAGCTTTCCTCTCAAGTGTACTTTGTGGCATGCTTTCTGTGTCACACACAGGTATGTGAGAAGAAAAACAAATGACACTTTTGCACAAATTAGGAATACAGGTATTTGTTGTCCTCTGACAAATACTAAATGCATATTCATGCCATCCTACAAATGGAGTGGAAATTCTATTACTGCCTCTAGGCTACCTTCAACAAGGTCACAGCAGGCATAGGATATATGTGGCTTTTTCGATATCTGTTGGGAAGAATGCAACTCTGAAGGCTGGCTTGGGAAACAGTTGTGGCTTATGTATATTTATTGTGCTTGCATTTACCCTCTTGCGGTTCCCTGATGTGAATCATTGTATTGGATCATTTTGACAGTATTGGATGAGGCACAACGTTTTAACCTCTTTTCTCTTGTAATTATATAAACATGTACACTGTACATGGTGACCTGGGAATGCTGATCAGAACATCTGTTATGATAAACAGAACAATGAATAGGAGTTGATTTTTGAATTGTAAAGTACTAAAAGTCACTCTTCTGATCTGTGGCTTTATGCAAATGGAAACATTTGAAAATGTGGCTGAAACCTGTCATTCTTTCGCTTTCGAGAGGTAGACAGGGCGCTTGCTTGTTCTCACACAGGTGAAACTTAGCTAGGGAGTGATTTGTCTTCTTGGAAGCAATTCAGTTAACCTTTATAGCCAAATGTGCAGCAGCTGAACCATTCCAGAGCTCGCAGGAAAGTACCAATGTAAAGGAACAATAATGTCAGTATATCTTCAAACGGACAGCACATTTTATGCAAGGGTCTTCTAGATGCAGTCAGCATCAGTTGCATATGCCCTTGGGGCATTCAGGGCTAAGGAGTCATTGGGTAAACATTAAGATAATGAATATCACTCTCATCAATCTTCTCCCCAAATGAATGTTTAACCAAACAAAATTATAAACCCAGACAAGAGTGCATATCCTACATAAGAATTTCTTCTGTTCTGATGTTGAAATCACCTTCTTCCCAGGAGAATGGTCTAACTCCAAAGAATATTGATTTGTCTTCTCAGCATAGACTTGGCTGATATATATGTGTGTATGTGTGTATATGTATATGTGTGTGTATATATATATATAATATATATATATGAAACCCGGGAATGAACGAAGATAAATCACTTTAAATTACTTTTTTATGTATTTGATTTGAAAATAGAATTTAATGTATTTTTCCCATTCAACTGACAGCTTATATCATGGTGTAAGTTAGATACTGGTACTATTGAGTTTGTTTTGACCCACAACAAGCCTATGCACAACAGAATGGAATATTATCTACACCATCCTCAAAATTGTCCTCTAAGCCTAAATCCATTGTTACTGACATGATGTTCATCCTTTTCACTGTGCGACTTCATTTCTGTCACTGCTATGCTACTTTAACAAGCATTCTGTCTTTCACAAAGGACTGGTCTCTCCTGACATGTCCAAAGTATGTAAGATGACGTCGTAATTCCCACTAAGGAGTCCTCTGGTCATCCTTATTTCAAGACAGTTGTTTCTTTAGCAGTCCAAGCTCTCTTAAGTTTTCTTTGCCAGCACCACAATTCAAATGCTCACAATTTGATGTTGAAATTCTTCATAGACTTCAGAGATTTTGGGAAAAAATTTAACCAACAAATCACCCCTTCACAGAACATATATTGGAAGGTGCCCTGTGGAGGCATGTGATGGCATCGTTCAACATTAGGTTCCCATGCCTAGTGACCCTGTATACAAAAGACTGCATGGTGCCTGGTCCCGCACCTTACATACTTTTGATCTCATTGTAGCAGTGCTTGTCCCAGGCCACCTGGATGAGGGTCTTCATGTGCCCTGCTTTTACACATAGAATGTTCTCCCTTAGGACATGGTCCTTCATAATAACATATTCAAAGAATGTGAGGCAATGTCTTATTACCTGTCTTTCTAAGAAGCTTTTTGGTTGCATCTCTTCCAAGACAGATTTGCTCAATCTTCTTTCAGTCTATGGTGATATTTTAATTACTACTAATCCTAATGCTTCAATTTTTTTCAGTCTACTTTATGCATTACCTAGACTTTGAGTATATATGTGGTAATGGATAATATTCTGCCTTATTTCAGGTGCATCTTAGTACTCTAGATGGTATCTCTGGCTTTTACCACTTTAAGTCAGGGATGGAGAGTCGCTTTCTGCCAAGGGACACTTGAACAGTTATAACATCAGTCAAAGGTCATTCAAAATTATCAATTTAAAATTGGTCTGGTATACTTAATCAAACATTTAATTCACTCACCCCCTGCTCCTCTTTGGTGAAGAATATGATGTTAGCTAGTATTGATGATTTCATAGGGCTTGGGTTGGGTATATCCCAACCCCATCCCCGTCCAACCTTCTTCAAAGAAATCTATTTTATGTGAGTTGAACTCACATAAAAATTGCATCATTTGATTTCTTAACTGCTGTTACCATAGATATTGATTACATCAAATCAAAAAGAAAGATCTGAGTTAAATAAAATCCTTGGTAATGTCAATCTTGTGTCCACTCATCATGAAGTTACTCACTGACACAGTTGTGGGCATTTTTTTCTTTATGCTGAGGTCTATTCCATAATGAAGGCTGTCATTTTTTTACCCTCTTTTATAATTTTTAATTTTTTATCCTCTTAAATGCTTCAATTCCTAAGTTTTTTCAGCAAGCCTGGTGTTTTCATTAGCATTTTGTAAATTGTTAATGAGTCTTTCTTCAATTCTATTCTTTCTACTGTTAGAGTCAATTTTGGAGGTTATTTGCTCAGAATTTACATTATATATATTTGGCTAACCCTGATACACATCATTCCAGATTTTGTATATATACTGATTCCTTGTTCTGTTCAAATGAATGTCTCCTTTTTCATATGCACTTATTTCATGAGCACAATTAAGTGTTCAGGAAATATCATTATTTGTTATGTGATCCATAATATTTTTTAATGAAGCATGCAGTTACATGTCTTTGTATAGTCACCAAACCACTGGTGACCATCTATCTGGGATTTTCTGCATCCAGCTCAAGTATATATTTTTTTCAATTTTTCTTCTCAATTTGGTTTGAATTTCTGAATGTTTCCTGCTTAGACACTCCTGGGACACTTTTTACATTATTTTTACCCATGTTATACTTGATGTATATTACTTTAATGGTCTTTCTCAATGACTTATGCATGTTTGAATCACCATGCTTTGGAATAGGCACAGATCTTGTCCAGTAAGTTGGCCTTATAAGTGTGTTGGCATATATATGTGAATACTTCCCGCATTATAACCATGTGTTGGAATGTCTTCACTGGTATCCTACAGTCTTCAACATTGCCAGTGCTTTCAGTACAGCTTTACTTCTTTCAGCATTATTGGATTTTGATCATAGACTGTTTCTTTTAATGATTGAATGTTGGGAACTTTTTTACAGTATCTATGTGCATTTCTTCTATCTTCTTTTGATGTCTCCTGTATTGTTCAATAGCCTACCTAAAAATTTCCTTAAATGTTACAGCAAAAATATGGTTTTTTTCTTTAGCTCTTTAAATTTGAGAATTGTGAGTATTTTTCCTTTAGGATTTTCTAATCCATTTTTATGCATATCTTTTAATAATCAATTTTCTTTCTTTACAGTCTTTTGAAACCTTGTCTTATGCTCTTTTACTCCACCACTGCCTCTTTCAGCTTTAGCTAGTCTATATCTAAGAATAAGTGTCAATGTCTTCTGACATCAGTTTCATCATTTCTTTATCTCTTTCCTAAATTACCTTTGTACTTTCTTCAACTCATTTGGTCTTCAGTCATTAGTGTTCAACATGTCAATTTTACTCTTGAGATAATCTCTAAATCCAAGTGGGATATACTCAAGGTTATACTTCGGTTCATGTGTTCTTGAATTAACTTTATTCAGCTTCAGTTGAAGATTCTGTAAGAGCAGTTGATAGTCTGATACGGAGTTGGCACCAGGCCTTGTTCTGACTGATGACATTGAACTTCTTCATTATCCCTCTTCACAGATGCAGTTGATTTGGTTCTGTGTGTTCTGCTCAGTGATCTTCACTTGTATAATCCTCATTTATGCTGTTGAGAAAAGATGTTTTCAATGAGTATGTTGTTGATCTTGCATAATTCTTTCATGTCATCCCAGGTGATATTTGCGTTACTGGGGCTATATTCTCCAGCTAATGACCTTCCTTCCTTCTTTTGAACTTTAATTTTTGATACATTTTCATCGAATGTTTGATCAATTTCAGACATTAGAACTTAGTGAAAATCTTTAACTTATTCATTTTGAGAATAAGTGATTCATGTAAAAATAGAATACACTCTGGTTTTCTTTTTAGGCAATCGGACATTATCCATAGATCATAAAGTGTTCCTTTTGACACTGACAGTATCACGCTTCAGTTTGTAATTCCTGCTATATCAGAGCTCGAGATTGACTTAAACTGGGCAAAAGCAGTCTGTTTTAGATCACTAATGCCTATGAGATTGATCCTTATATTTTTCAGCTAATTTTTTAAAATTTCCATTTGTCTTAGATGTACTCTTTATATATTAATGGGTGCTTGCAGGTGTTTCTTTCACTCAGAGTTGTGCCACATCAAGAAATGAAGTAAAATTCAAGTCTGAAGGAAGGAATGGTATCAGGTATGTGGGCACCACGTTTACAGAAAGCTTTGAATGACATTGGAAACTGAAATCCATTTACAGGGTTCTGACACGACTAACCCTCCAGTGATCCCTTCTGATTTTAATCCAGCCAGGTGAATTGCCTTGTAATAAGATACAGAGCACTGTAAAGTCAATTATGACATTGTTAAGTTAAAAAGGTGACACCTTATCATCGGATCTTCCTTTTGATCCATTTTAACACTCTTTTAAATATTTTTACTGTTTTTAAAATTTTTGATTAAGGGTTCTCTATGCTTTATCTAGTCAGTGTTGTTGGGAATTTTTCGTTTGTTTGCTTCCTCTTCATATTCTATATAATATGATCCCTCAAGTCTAGTAGTAGGAGTGGTGATACCAGAAGGAAGGATGGTGGAATAGAAAGGAGGAACCAATTTCAGGGATCTACATGTAGCCTCCTCTCTGGGCCATGGGCAACAGGGAAGTGAGTGAAAGGACACATTGGACAGTGTACAGTATGAAAAAACAGTAACAATTTGTATATTACTAAGGGTTCAATGGGGGGGGGGGAGGAAATATAAGGAGCTGATACTGGGAGCCTAAGTGGAGGAAGGAAGTTTTGAGAGTGATGATGGCAATAAGCATGCAAATGTGGCCTGCATAAAATTGATGTATGTATGGATTGTGATAGGAGTTGTATGAACCCCCAATAAAATGATTCATTAAAAAAAGGGTGGAGGGGAAAGAGTAGCTTATACCAAGGGCTCAAGTGGAAAATATTTTGAAATGAATATGGCAATATGTGTCTAGATGTGCTGGATACAAATGATGTATTGAATGTTATAAGAGCTGTAAGAGTTCTCAATAAGATAATTGAAAAAATATTCTGTTTGTGAAATCCAGGTAGATCTATAGAGACAGCAGTTAGATTGATAATTACCCAGAGACATGGCAAGGGAGGAAAGGGGAAATGGAGATTCTAATAACTAACAAAAGAAGCAGAGGTTTTGAAATTAATAAACCTTCTCAATATGATTGAATGATTAAATTGTACGCTGTGTGAAGTATATACCAATAAAATTATTTTAAAATAGGAAGAAATAAAATTCCTTAAAGATTATAATCTTCAATATGTACATGACCATTAAAAAAAATTGGGAGGGAAGGCTAAACGAACTGAAGGTTCAAGTAGAAAGCAAATGTTCAGAGAATGATGAGGGCAACCAATGTACAAATGTGCTTGATATACAATGGATGGGTGGATGGATTGTGATAAGAGTTCTATTATTGACCAATACAGTAATTAAAAAAAAATCCTTACAATTGTCCCCATAGAAAACAATGATGTCGGGAGAAAGACTGGAGTTACTAAGAATTTCAATTTATTTGAATTCACAACCAACAGCTAGGAAAATCTCACTCCAAACCAACAGCAACAAGACTCAGCACCATCAAGTTGATTCTGACTGATAGCAACCCTATCGGAGCAGAACTGCCTCCTGGGGTCCAGAGACTGCAGCTTTTGATGGGTGCAAAAAGTCTCATTCTTCTCCAGTCTGGCACCTGATGATTTTGAACTTCCGATGTTGCATTTAACAATCCAGTGCATAACCAGCTACATCACCAGGGCTCCTACCTATGGAAGTAGCAGTCAGTAAATCAAATGATGCACTCTCATTTTCAAATCTATTGCCAAAGACTCCTTTAGAATGTTGAACATCAAGAGACTTTTAACAATTGTTAAAACAGAAAAACAAAACAACAACGTTTTCACCTTGAGACTAAGGTGCACCAGGTGCATGCCATGATATTTTCAATGACTTCAACATGGGCATGCATGCTGGACAATGAATATGGGAGATCAAATAACTATTCCCTTTGACTTAGTGTATTCTCAAAAAGTATTGAATCTCCCTTGGACTTCAGGAAAAATTAAGAAATATGGAGGAATTACAAGCAATATTCTTAATCAAAATGGCAAAACAGCATCTTATGTTATCTCCAGGAAACTGTTCGTGCTTGGCAGGGTAGAAGGTCAGTGAAAAAGAAAGCTTTTGGTGAAATGGCTTCCAATGGAAATTTGGCAATTTGTGCAAACATAGGGATGGCTGTGACTATGGTGCAAGGTGTTTTCATTCAATCATTTCATTCATTTCGACCATGGGTCATGTGAGCTGGAATGGACTGGATGTCACCTGAAAACCTTGATTTGATAGGTTGCCTCACCTTTTCTTGTAAGTCATAACTGAACTTTTGCTTGGCAGCCTAGTGCGTAACCATTATGCTTCCAGGGATTCTTGAAAGCATCATATCTGCAATCAAGCTGGTGATTTTATTTGGCCATCAATGCACTCTTTTTGGCAGTGACCACCTAATTTAGGTCAACATTTTTGTCAGATATCCATTTTTGTGTTTAGCAATGTCTGGCCACTTTACTTTTCCTTCTTTTTTGCCACTGACTTCATTAGAACTGGTGCTTCTTCTTTTTTTTCCTTCTGCATCACTGCCCTAGTGGTAGTAGGAAGCCCAGCTTTGATCCTGGATTGCTGATGCTGGATTTGAACCGCCAACCCTGTGGGCCACAGACCTGCACACAAACACTGCACCACTGGGGCTCTGCTGTCACTGACTTAATTAGTTGACTAAGTTTCCTTCAAAATTTGTCCATGTATCCAGTCATTATATGTGTACATAAGTTTTGCCTATATATTCAAATAATATTTTATATTAGGTTTATATTGGCTTAGCTACATACAATATTGAGAGTTAATATTTGTGTAATAATTTGGAGTCAGCCTTTTAGAAAAAGAAAGTTACTAATATATACTACTTTATTCATACATTTTCATTTTCTAAACCAATAAATATTTCTAGATCTTTTTCCTACAGTCACATTGAAATGTTTATGTTTTTACATTTTCCCTGCAGAAGTCTCCATTATTGGACATTAAAATGGAGTTCTGAAGGATCATAATTTTAATACTTAGTTCAATTTTCCCTATAGTGTCCCCTTTTCCACAGTGTGTCCTAATTATAGAGATAGCTAATAATCCTTTATAATTTTCATACAATTCTGAATGACTAAGAAGAGAAATGTCCAGGAAGAGAACTAATCTCATCTTATACAATTCTCTTAGTTGATTTGGAAGAGGAAAATAAATAATGACTGTTTGATCAATTTTCACATGATTTCTGTTTAATAATATAGCTGCACATTTCTTTCCACGTACTTTTCATAAGACTTGTGTTACGCCCAATTTCCTTTTCTGTAGACACGATCTATTCTTCAATTATTCCAAAATATTCACTAGATGCCATGGAGCAGTTTACTAAATTGACAATGAAGAAATTGTCTTTTTTATTCTCCAAGAATTTTCAGAAGAGTGGTGCACAATAGCAGAAGATTCGGCTGCCTTTGCTGTATCAATTTCTAGAGAAGAGTAATGGAAAGCGCATAGGAGGGAGACCCGGTCCCAACTAGGGAAGTTTCTGGTGAGGCAGACTTCATCAAGAGGCTTAAGTCTCATTCTTAGGAGCTTCCTCATGAAAACATGAAAGCCTATTTTTTTCTAATATAAAATCCTCACTTTTAAAATAATATCAGAATACTTCAGATCTGATAACAAACAGAAATATTTTAAAGAATCTTAATAAACTTTTCCAACCAGGAACAAAAAAGTAGGTCAATTTACCCCATTTTTTCAAGTATCTTAAAGCAAAATAGATAATTAACATACGATATTTAAATGTTCTTCCAAAATTAAAATGATTTGTATTTTTATTGCAATTATTATTATGTATTATTTTATTAAATAATATGTATTATGATGCTTTATTTCTCAAATCAGTACTTTTCCCCTCAAAATGTGACAGTATACATTGTCAGATTTCTATGTGATTGGCTATTAATCAGGTCTTCTTAAATTTCTCCAGAATCTATGTCACATAGTAATTTTTGTGTAGTCCTTTAGTAATCTTAGAATTATGAAAGTTTTCTAAACTCCTTATATTCAGCATCATTTCACCTGATTTCTTTTTTTTTTATTGTTGGGAGAGGAGAGTCCCTTGTTTGAACAGACTCTCATACCCCATCACTTTTTGCCTTTTCTTTGCATTTAGCTGACCTATTTATTTCTTTTAATCAATATAATTCAAGTGTGAGCTTTTGGCCTTCAAATAGTTGGTGTTATTTATACTGTTTATATGGTGATTATTCATGTGGCTGCCTTCCCTGTTAGCTCAGTTTGATCGGTTCTATTTATATCTCAATATTATTCAAGCATCTGCCTCCCCAATCAGTATGCATTCCTTTTAGGCCTTAAATTGCTAACATTTAAGTAGCCATTTCCCAATTTTCCTCTCAGTATGTAGTGCTTCTACTTTAAAATTAATATTATTTGAATGCGCAATTCCAGGATCCTCCCTAAGATTTAAGGGCCCATCTGCAGAAAGAAAAACAAACACCTATTTTCCATCTGATAGTAAAAAACATGTTGGAAACAGTAGGAGGTTTGTAAAGTTAAGAGCATATTCATTTTTAATATACAAAAGCACATTTACATGCCAGAGCACAAGCAATCTTTGTCCAATGGGACTATTATGCAATTTCCTGCTACTGAATTTCAGTTTATGCACTGCATTCCAACTAATCTTTATTCAAGACTGTATCAGGAACTTCCTTCTTCCCAGTGCCCAGTACAGGTTAGAGCTGAATTGAGTACAGTAGATGTGCAATAGATGCTTAGATGTCTTTTATAGTTGAAGAAATGCATAGACTGCTGTAACTGCAAAAAATCCAGTATACCCCACAGGTAAAATTTCCTTTAGTCACTTAATTGTGTGGTTTTAATTTTTCCTGAAATATTGATGAAGTTGCTATCATGGGTTGAATTTTCCCCTTAAATATATGGGTCAGCATGGTTGTGACATGATTCTCTGGTTTGGCAGTTACAAAATGATATAATATGGCCATTTATGTAATGACCCACTGATGATGTAATCAGTTTAATGAACCAGTTAGTTAAAAAGAGGGCTAAGGTTAGGTTTTGACACCCTTAATGTCACAACAGTCCTGAGGCCCTGATTATGTCGCACAAAGAGAGATTTAGTAGCATTCAGAAAGAAGATTCAGCAGCACACCTTTGGGACCCAGGTTTTTGTACAGGGAGCCCCTACATGAGGGGAGCTCATGCATTGTCAGCATGCGAGTTCATTAGAAAGTGATCAAGTCAAAATGACCTACCAACTACAAAAATGCAAAACATATATTTATTTTTATTTATTACCTTTATTCATAAACACATTGAGAATTCTTTGTATGTGCAATGTATATTTATGGACCTTGCATAACTTCATGAGTACACATTGCACAACACTACACAATTAACTATGTACACTTTTGTCATTATCTGAGTTTGATGGCTTTCACTGAGTGGAATAAGCCAGGGATGCATAGTTTGGACAGTAGATGTTGACAACCAGCCTCAAGCACACTTCCAAATGGTCATCAGTCGTGGAGGAACGGTACTTGGACTTAATGATCTTTATGTGGGAAAAGGCTGACTTACATACCAGAGTAGGGCTGAATACTGTAGTCAAGGATATAGCACATTTTCTCATGTTTGGGTACTTTCTCTCTATGAGTAAGTTCTAGAACTGTTCATGCACTCTGGTCTTCAGCTGAATGTCAGCTTGTAGCATGAAAAGCTACCATTCCATATGAAGAGAGTATGTTTTTGTCTACTTATTTGGTCCATCTTCCCCACTCATTTTCATACCCTTTCTTATGCTTAAAAGGAAAAAAAAAAACAAGGTCTGAAAATTGTTGATCACTTAGCTTGTCAGTTTTGTTGCACTTAGCGCAGTTGTTTGTGCATGAGTATGACCCCTAAGATTGCATCTGATTGGCTGTGCTGTATATCAGCTGAATGATAGGATTGATGATAAGCTTGAGGCTATTTTTTAATGACATACGATCTACCCACATTACATTTATGATCGACTAATAGATCACCATCGATGTATTGAGCACCCCTTTGCTAGATACAATGAAAGATTAATTCCAAAATGCATGAAGATCTCTAAGAAAAGTCCACTTGTCTGATACTACTGAAAGGGAACAAGAATTTTTCCCCTAAACTGTGAGCCATCAGAGCGAGGAAGTCTTCCTCTAGAGCTGGTCCTGTGAATTTAGATTTCTGGTCTTCTATCCTTTGTAAGAACACATTTCTATCTGTTATAAAGACATCTATCTATGTGCAGAAGCAATACATAAGCACAGCAGAGGCTTATTTATAAACTTGCATGAGACTTCCTTTACTATTAAAACTATGATTAAAATTCTGGCCCCTGACAATATCTTCAAAATACTAGGGATAATAATTTCATTATATCAGAAGTACTCAAGTTCCCCATTTTACCTTAGAGAAGTCACATATTGGGAGATATATCTTCTCCCCCATTTTTGGCTGAGTTCTCTAGAGAAGCAAAACTAAGACTTATAAATGTACATAAGTAGAGAAATTCATATTGCAAGGGAATTTATAAGCAGTAGAATTGATAACAAGAAAGCAGCCCCACAGCCACAGAGACAGAAAGCACGCAGTCTGACTGATTTTCAAGGATCAGATACTAGGCTGAAGAGTCTTCCCAACTCATGAGTCACTGGACCTACAAGCCAAAGAAGCAGGAGGTTTAAGGGTGAGACATGGTGGAGCATAGAGGTGCCTTCATGGAGAGGAAAATGGGACTTGATGGAGTGGCATGGAGTGGCATGGCCATGCATGGTGTGGTGAGACCTGGGGGTGCAGTGTTTGGGCTACAGCAGTACTGGATGAAAGGAAGAGAAAGGGATCACTTCTTATACACAAGATTACTTCTTATATATAGCCCACACCCACAAGGAGGCGTCACTAGATTCAGATCTGTTTCATAGGCTGAGATTCTACTCTTATCTTCTTATAGGGAATAGGTTTTCACAAAAACCTAACCGTCTCTCTCTCTCTCTCTCTTTCTCTCTCTCTCTCACACACACACACACACACACACACACACACACCCTCTTCACGCCCCTTACTGTTTTTTCCACCTGTAATTTACTGAGTTTGCATTGGTGAGTCATCCATTCACATCTTTGTACATAGCTGTGTTTCCTAATCCCTCATACTTAGATAAATAAAATGTCACCCATTGATTTAATCCAGATCAAGGTGTCCTAGTCACTCCTCATATGGATAGAAAACTCTAGAAATCTTTTCTAGCCAACTGAAAACATTTATCATTTCAAAAGAGAAACATTGTAAAAACAACCAGAAGGTGACAGTGAGGAACAGCAGTATAACTCAGCCTGAAGTCATACAGTCGAGTGATTCAGAGGTGGGATCTAGATGGAAATCTCTTGCTTCCCATTCCACCACTTACAGACTATCACTGACTTTATACAAGATATTCCAGATGGTGCATGTACTGTCATGTCTTGCCAAAAGAGAACACAATAATCCCAGCACTTCAAGTTGACCCATGGATTATACTCCCTTCAGAAACTGTGGATCATAATGGAGGAAGTCAATTCTTAGACTCCACGATTTGTAAAACTTAAGCATCAGAGAGCTACTTAAGAGTTACAATTAGACTATCTCAATGGTGGAAAATAAATTGAAGATAAAAGCTGATTCAGCTACATTTAAAAAACAATTTTCAGACTGAGCCCCGGTGGCGTAGTGGTTGAGTGCGGGACTGGGGCTTGGCGGTTCAAACCCAGCAGGAACTCTCCAGGAGCAAGACTGGGTTGCTCCCACAACCACCAGAGGGTAGTGATGTTCCCCCCCAAAAATAATTTTCCTGGATGTTTTGTAAAATATTTTATATAATGTCTGACATAAATACCCAAATCCAAACTCTCTGCCATTGGAGAGTGTAGAACTGCTGCTGTGAGTTTCTGAGGCTGTAATGCCCACGAAGGCACTGGTGGTTTTGAACTGCTGGCCTGGAAGTGGTAGCCTTTGCTGCGGGTGTGCGCCAATGAGTGTGGCCTATTAGAAGTTTTCATGTTGCATAGCGAACCCAGAGTCAAGCGTGTTTTTTTTCACAGGGATTTCACTTCAGATTGTAGGATTATGTCCTATAATGTTGAAAATGATCATAACTTTGAGGACAAAAAGTGAAGATCCAATTTAGTTGAAGGTAGCCTTACCACAAGGAGGTCCATGGTTTAATGCCTCGCCACTTTTTGCTTGTTGCCCAGCTCATAAGAAAAATTTCAGGAGAGGGAAAAATGTTCATATCAAATTGAAAGGAAAGGTTTGAACAGACAGTGTTTTGAAGGGCGTGCATTGCAAAAAAAAAAAAAACCATAAGGCAAGAAACTAGTGTAAAAGACCTGTCAAAATGTAAAGCTGGACCCTGTATTCTGGTAATGACAGACCTGCCCCCAGGTCCAGGGAAATGGGAAAGATAGAAATTAGTCTCAGAGAGGAAAGCAGAAGCTGGCTGTTTTGGAGGGTCTTCTGCTATTGACTGGCCCTCAATGATGTCCCTCCTCTTTTCAGGTTTGTGCAAACCAGCATGCCAGCATTGTAGGCTGTATATATGCTGTGCTCTTGTCTCAGACCTCAAGCTCAAGTCTATTCTGTCACTATAGGGACTCTGTGTATATCCTGTTTTTCTCTTCCTCTATTTCATTATGTCCCATTAGCTCTAGTTCTTTTTCCATTGATAAAAAAGTGAGTTTTATTCTCCTTTTTCCCTTCCCTTTTGCTAGAGGAGTATGTGTGATGCCTCCCATTAACAGCTCTTCTCCCTTTGCCAACTTTTGACTAGCAAACAGTGGATGTTTCCCAGAGAAGGTAACTGCAAAAGATGAACTGTGCGTTAGTAGAGAGAGAATGTGGTGAAAGTGCATGGAGATGTGTGTGTGAAAGGTGGGTGAGCATGGGTAGGTAGGAACTGTGATTCTTGACAAAGTGTTTCATTTGCAAAGGAATGGAGGTCTAAGATGCTGTGGCTTATTCAAAGAAAGATAGGTAGTTGAATCTTCGGGGAAGTAGGAAGGGTAGGACATAATCTCAGAGAGGAAAGAAGAGCTACTTATGAACATAGTTTCAAATAGCAGTGAGATTAATTATTAGGCAGTTATTGACATATTTCAGGAAGTGGGTTGACAAAATCAAAGCAAATTTTAGAAATATTTCTTTGGTTACATTGTATATAGACTACTGAAAAGTCAGAGAGGGAAAGTGTCAGTGGACAATGGAAATGTGGCAGGCATAATCATCTAGATTGGTCAAGTATATGAGAAGGTCTTCAAGCAGTGATGCTCCTGTCGAAATTATAAACCTATCGAAATTATAGAGAGCTATAAAATGTGATCTGGAATATTTAAAGACATTACCATCATCTTTTATAGACACCAAGGCATATCGGTCATTTAAACCTTTGAAAAACCATGTATACAAAATTCAGATACTTAGATAAATCAGGGTTAGTAGTTGGCTGTGAAAATCAGCATAACTTCTGAAATTAACAGGTGACGTGTCATTTGCAGCTCAGTTTTTATGAGATTATTATTACTTAAAGACTATAAGCTACCGATTGTATCTATTTTATGAGAGAACCAATTTGAAGCAGTCTCAGAGGCTAGATGTGGTATCAGTGAGATGATCATCACAGGTTTTATGAGACATACAAATAAAATTGATCCTAGTAGAAGTAAAATGGATCTAAAAGACAAAAACCTTCCACAAGTTTTAGCAGTTCCCTAAAAGCATGCTTCACCCCTTCAAGTCTTGAATGGCAGTGTTGTTTTATGTGTTAGAGACTGTGACTGGGAGAGTTTAATGTTGGGAATTTTGTATACATTAGGGAAGGCCTGCTATTTGTTCTGCTCTATCTATGAGAGAGAAATGAGAGGCTTCCTTTTGGAAAATAAGCTCATTCCTTCCTGCTTCTTTTCTAACTATAAGCATACATTTGGTATACTGCATATTTGGTAATAGACTGCTGCAATAAAATCCATCACACAAACTGTTTTGTTTTCCAGAATGCATCTCTTACTAAGTGATGGCTAGTGAATTGTGGTAGAGTGAATTACACGCTGGACTTGCTAGCTGCAAGCCAGAATCACTAGCCTCTGTGTGGGGGAAAGGTGAAGCTTTCTATTCCTGAAAAGAGTTACAGTTTAGGAAATCCACAAGAGCATTTCTACACTGCCTAATAAGGCCTCTACGAGTCAAAATTGACTCATTGGCCATGAGTTTGAGTTTTGTGGTCTACTAATTATGCCCTAGCTTTATGAAAAGGTTTTAAATATTGTGAGGATTATGAAAATGTGGTGCAAAGGGATCAAGTGTGCACATAGCATCAGTAGAATTGCACAATTCAGCATTGCTTAAACTTTCAATTTGTAAAAATGAAATTCCTCCTAAATGCATTAAAAAACACAATAAATGGATGCATGCTTACTTTAACTTTAAAACAAATGTGCAATAGCAACTCCAAACATTTTATTATATGACATAGAGGTCGTATGCTGATAGGATAGCCCTTCCTGAGATGGAAAGAAATGACTTATGTCAGGATCCATATCTTAGGTTAATTATTATTGTTTTGAATTTTAAAAAGGAATAGTAGGAAGAGCAACAGAATTAAATTTATTTCTAGAGAATATTTCATTGATAACTGCAAAGTAGTCTCCAATTATGTGAACAAAAATGTGTAACTGAATCTTTGCATAAATCTAGGACAGTACAATTATAAATTAACTAAAATGCTGTTTTATAAGAGTTTTTATACATTTCATTACTCTGGAATATGTTTACCTACTGGACATTATTTGTGAACTCTATTTTATGGCAGGTGGTAATGTTTTCTTCTCATAGCAAATGGTTATGAAATACCACATACAATTCCTACATTATATAATAAAATAAGCATAGAAGCAAACACTTTCTATACACTGTGTGCAGCATAAACTTCTTTCAATCTGTATATATAGAAAAAGACTGGTTCAAAATGTTGTAAATGTGTGGGGGCATTCCTGGCAGGACCTGTGAATCTGGGGGAAAGGCAGGATGCTGCTGAGTCTCCTGGAGCAGTCTTGAAGCTGCTGGGTGTCCACACCCTTAGGTAAATGGAACCCATGCTTCCATGGCTCCTGAAAAATTCCAGTCTTGACACAAGTCAAAGCTGATGGGTATCCTGTGGTTCTATGGCTCCTGGAAAATTCTAGTCTTAAAACAAATAAAACCCCAGGTCAGTTCACCTGACAAGTTTCCATTGTGACATCTGAAACACAATCTATCAAAATGCTTCTAGTTTCCCCATTGTGCAGCTACAATCCTGAAATGCAATTGGTGGTTGGTCCTGTAATGTGATTGGACAAATTAGTCCTGTAAGACAATTGGACACACTAACTCAATCAGCCACACCGCACTTGCATAACTTAGCCAGCAACCCGCCATTTACATGGTCCACCATGTGGACCTATCATTTTTTCATGTTGCAAACCTGTAACCTTATAAGGATGTCAAGGAAGAAGGTGAAAGAAGTTATCTGATTGGTTAATAAAGCATAAATAAACCCTGCAAAAGCTGTAATAAAGTTATATCTGAGCCATAGATCCTGGTCCCCTGGGTCTGTGTGCACATCGGCTGATTCTTTCCTTAATTTTTTGCGTGCCGACACTATTCCCACATAAACAAATATCATTTTTCAGGCTTGTGAACAGATAGGAAAAGTGCTCTGCCTTTAGATTTTGTAAGGTTGGTGTTAGCGTTAGGTGCTGCTGAGCCAGCTCTGACTCCCACTGACCCTGTGCCCAACAGAAGGAAACCAAGCCCAGTCCTGCGTCATTCTCACAATCACTGGAGTCCATTGCTGCAGCCCCTGGAACAGTCTCTCTCTTTAAGCGTCTTCCTCGGTTTTTGCTGACATTATACAAAGCATGTAGTCCTTGTAAATTTAATAGTAATTTAGTTATACTTTTTAAAATAAATGTTTGATTTTAGAGTAGAAATAAAACCAAAACAATTTCATTTTTTTTTCTTTAGAGATCACAGGTTTAGACCCTTAGTTTCTACTTTGCACAGACACATGCACACACAAAGACTAAACTAAGTTATCCCCAAACTTCTTGAGTAGAAGAAGTAAAACTGTCCAGAACATTTACAGATTGTCAATATGTAGGACTTAGGATATGACAAACTTGCATTTTCTCGATACTATTGTTTTGAATAACAAAAAATGTACTTGTGGCTTTGGACCAAAACTATATTCCTTTCTTTTAGACAAGGTAGAAAATGGTTATCCTAAAGAAATAGATATTTGTTTAAATATTAAATATACAAGAAACTTATAAAATTAAGTGTCACCCTAGATGATTAATTTTGAAGGAAGATAAAGACTGCAAACTCATTGACATGTGAGCATCAAAAACTCATCATTTTGATATACTTATTTTGTTTTCACTCCATATAAACATGGCATTTTTTGACCTCAAAGTGGAAAAAAATATAAGATTCCATTTATTTTGTATTTTTCTATGAAGAGCTAAGTTTATTTTATTTATTTTTTTAGAATTGGAATTTATTGTTATTAACTTTTGAGATCATTTTATTGTGGGTTCTTTATGGCTCTTATAATCATCACTACATCAATTGTATCAAGCATATTTGTACATAGGTCTCCATCATTATTTTCTAAACATTTCCTTTCTATTTGAGCCCTTGGTATCAGTCTCTTTCTTTCCCTCCCTCCACCCCTCCCACCTTTGTGACCGCTTGATAAATTATTATTGTTTTCATATCTTATATTGACAGCTGTCTCCCTACCCCATGGTTTCTCTTATTTGTCCCCCAGGACTCTGTTTGTTGTAAGCCCTTACTTGTACCAGCCCGCAGTGAAAGGCAAGAAGTGGGAGGTGAGGAAACCTCAAAGAACCAGTGGAAATATTGCCTGTTTCATCAGTGATATACTGTGTCCTGGTTGACTCATCACTTTCTTGTGACCCTTCTGTGAGAGGGGATGCCCTGTTGTCTACAGATGAGTTTTGGATCTCTCCTCCAACCCCCCATGTTCTTGAACAATATGATTTTTTGGGGGGCGGGGGAGGAATGACGGGGTGTCTTCTGATGCCTGTAACCTGATCCCTTTACACGTCGTGATCTCACAGACTGGTGTGCTTCTTCCATTTGGGCTTGTTTTTTCTCTGCTAGATGGCTGCTTGTTTAACTTCCAGTCTTTAAAACCCCAGACACTATATCTTTTGAAAAAAAGAGCACCATCGGTTTTCTTCACCTCAATTTACAGCAACACAGTCCATGGATTAGGTGTCCCATTGGTAGTATAGCTTGCAAATTGAGACATAGGACAAGCAAAGCAGCCAACTGCACACTGGTTCAAAGAGAAAGAGAGAGAGAAAGGCAAGACATATGGAGTCATTTACATCTCTGCCCTTCAATCTCATGTGTTCATTGACCATGTTGTCACAACAAACCTACCTATCTTCATTGGCCATGTTGGCAGAACAAACCGACCTATTTTCATTGGTGAGGTTGGCACAACAAACCTAGCTATCACAGCAAACATTTTGTCTTCAGTGATCATCCTCATGTTGGAAGGGCGAGCATCATAGAATACCAGGTTGTTAGAACAAAGTATTCTTGTGTTGAGGAAGTACTTGAGCAGAGGCCCAAAGTGCATTCACTGCCTCAATATATTGCCACATAAATATATGCACATTGGCCAATTGCTATAATTTTTGAATTAATATATTTACGTGAGTGCACACCTATGTTTATCCCTCAATCAATAGCATTGCTTCCCGTCCTCCTGCCCCACTGTCACTCTTGCCCTTCTTCCGCCTCTTAGTAATTCCTCCCCGCTGGATTGCTATAGTCCAACACCCCCAGGATCTTTATGTCCTCTTCATTGTTGATTTTAATTCCCTAGTTGCTCCCCTGTCTGTAGTGTTGTTTGCTCATTGCTGCTTTCCCTGTCTCCTCTTCTCCTCATGTCCCACAGGAACAATTAGTCCCTTTGTTTTCTCCTAGGACTTGCTTTCCATGCCTGACTTACATAGGTAGACAAACCAACAACAATGGAAACAAAACAAAAAGAAAGCAAAAGATTGAATAAAAAGAAAGAAGAGGAGCTAGTAAAATAATAATCCAGCAAAAAAAAAAACATACATTATTCCAGGTCTTCCTACTGAATTTTATTACTATCTTCTTATTGCCCTGGGGGTTCTGGAAACAGCATCTCCTAGCCTGAATCTATTTTTTGGGTTCCTCGGGGGCTTTATGGCTTTGCTTTGCTCCCATCGCTGATCTGTTTTGTCCACTTCCAGGTTCAACGCACTGTGAGGATTTCAAACTGCACTCACTACCTGCCATGTGTTCCAATATTGTCCTCTGTCTCAGTATGTGACAGTGAGGGCACATTATGTCACATGCTATTGTTGGCCTTTCAGTCCTTTCTGTGCCTTAGTGACATCACTCAGGGACTTCATTATCAGGGCTTGGTGTGCCCATATGGGTTCTTAGGAGTTAAGCATGATTCTATAATTGGATATTTTTAATAAATTATAAGTATTCTCCACTAACTCAATTGGTTTTGAACTTTGTATATGTCATTTCTAATTGAATCATAATATTGAAATCATCATATCTCACATTTTAGTTTGCCCCATGCATTTGACCTGAGTAGAATATTGAGGGAATATTGGTGTCTAGTGGAGTATACAAGAATTTAAAGTCTTAAGGATGAGCAGATTCTAATGATAGCTCTAATTGCTTGCATGATTTTTGTCTAAATCAGTGGTTCTCAACCTGTGGGGGTCAAATGACCCTCTCACAAGGGTCAGCTAAGACCATTGGAAAACAAATATTTCTGATGGTCTTAGGAACTGAGACATTGCTCCTCCATCTATAGCTAGACAGGTCTTCCCACATGCAGGTTCATCTACACATGAGTACACAGTGTGAAGACTGTTACACATGCTACACTCTGCTTCAAGTCAAAAATTTCATTTACTCATAATTAGAAATAAATATTTAGCAATATATAATTACATACTGTTTTTGTGAGTAATCACTATGTTTTAATTATGTTCCAAATGTAACAATGAAAGTACATCTTGCATATCAGATACTTACATGGCAATTCATAACTAGCAAAATTACAGCTAGGTAGTAACATCGATAACATTTTCAAGGTTGGAGTCACCACAAGATGAGGAGCTGTGTTAAAGAGTTGTGGCATTAGGAAGATTGAGAGCCATTGAGCTGAACAAGCATAAGATTGGTATGACTTCAGATTCTTTGATGGTTACATGGAACTTTATTGAGTGCTTACTCCATGACACCACAGTTGGAAGAATTTTATGTAAACTGTCATTTAATTTCTATGGAAATTCTATGCAGAATTGTTTGTTGTTATGCCTATATTAAAGATAGGGAGATTCAGACTAAGGTATTAAGTAGGTGCCCAAATTTATATAGCTGGCAGATAACGAACAGAATATCAATTCATTCTGACTCTAGATTCCATGTACACACCACAGATATTTCTCACATGTAAGACCAACAAATAATCCAAATTCATGTCCACTGTCATCAGGTGCATTCTGCTTTCCCAACCATCAGCCCTCCATGGTTGAACTGTCTGGTTGGATTTCTTGAGAGTATGCCAGTTTTTTTAGGAGCGCCTTTCTTCTTTCATTTCAACACCTCCAGTCATTTAAATCTTTAGCATTTCACTTAGCACAAGTTGTCAAAATATTTTAAATATAGTTCCAGGGAAACCAACTCACTGCCCTCGAGTTGGTTTTGTTAGTAAAAGGCTCTGCCTATTTGGCAAAAATATCTGAGGAATAATTCAAAATCATAGGCATCCACTGGCTTTCCCGTTTCTTTTACATAGAAATTTTCCCTTTGCTTGGTATTATTGGGGACGCTAAGGGGTTGTCTACTCCCCTAAACATCGACAGTCTTGGAATTTGTAGGGCAAGTTTATCTTGTCCTATAAGATTGCTATGACTTGGCATCAACCTGATGGTGGTGAAATGTTTTGGTTAAATGCTTCACTGTTAACTGAAAGGTTGGTGGTTTATTCCACCAGCTTCTTTGTAGAAAACAGTTCTGGCAGTCTGTGTTCATAAATGTTACAGTTTAAAAAGTCACGTGGTGGCAGTTCTTTTCTTTCACATAGGGTAGTTATGAGTCAGAATCAACTAAGTGACACTCAGCAACAAAATTCTTTATATTTGATATTGCTACAATACTATGGCAGTTTACTAATTTATAATAAGGACATTGCTAATAGTATGTCAATCTGACAATCAACTGTCAAAAACTTTTGATGACAGATGAACTACAAACTAGAACAAGTTCATTTAGGGAATTCAGTTTGTATTGACAATATATGCTGGGAACTTTTTTTTTTCCAGTCATTTTATTGGGGGCTCATACATTATTTTTCACAATATATAAATAAGCATACTCATCAAGCACCCTCTCATGTCCACTTCTATTATTGTTCTCCAATTGTCCACCTTTTCCCTTAAGCCCCTAGTATCGGCTTTTCCATTCCTTCCCCTCTTCCCCTGGTCTCTCCTCCCCACCAACCCTCAATACTTTATACATTGTTATTGTTTTGTCATATTGTGCACAGCCACTGCACGACCTCTCCCCCAACCCACTCCTTTGATGCCCGTCCTTCAATTAAGAGCTTGTGTATATATCCTTGCTGTTGGTCTCTGCCCCCCCATCCCCCAGCTTCTGTCCCCCCTTCCAGTATCTCCAATCTAACCATTGGCCAGAA